>JAWNNO010001508.1:0-104658 GCA_035044985.1 Lordiphosa fenestrarum | reverse complement strand
ATAATCACATAATTCCACCTTACATGATAAGATAATCAAACCGTTTTACATTAGAAGGCAAAACTCAAAGGATCTAAGCTACTCAACCTACGTCAAAATAGAAGATACTTCGCGGTTGCTCTCTCGGTCCAGCCAAGATCACAAAAGTCCAGCTCAGAAATTCTACTGACTCTGTAATGCAAGATAAGTAGTATAGACTTGAAAAAAAAAGAAGAATAGGGTAACTTGAAATTCACCCAGCAGAACAATTAGACGCTGCTTAGGTCTTCGCCTTCACGAACGTATTCCAATAAGTTTGCTGGATGTATTCACGAACCCTTACACAAAATAAAAGAAATGTTAGCTACCTAAAGTTTACTCACAAACTAGAGCGGACTTTGATGTGGACTTGCCTCATACAAAATGGTTCCAGCTACTAGGTGAAAGTGAAACTAACAGTATAGGTCGCCGACAAGAAAAATCACAAGGACTAAGTAAATTTCTTGAAATTTGATGTTGTTTCCTGCCCCACGTTGGGCGCCAATGCTATTATATATATATATTTATTTATATTTATTATTTATTATACTGTAACGTACAGAACAGTACTCCCAATGAGGTATCCTAGGCCAGTTAAGTTTCGGTTGGATTCTTGTTGTTTTTTGCGGCTAGCAAAACAGCCTGTGGGAGGTTCGTTGAGACCTAACGAAAGCCAAACACTCAATTGACATACATATATAAAAATCAAATAAAGAATCCATTGCCATGTCCACAAGATAAGAGATGGTGAGGACAAAAAAAACTAAACTCAAGAAAAAAGAAAACCATTGAACGAAACAAGAACTTTTAGGGGAATATTATTGTACAGCTTTGATGTTATGTGCCGTACCGCTTCTGTACCCACCCTTCCATGAGCTTTCAATTGCGAAATCTAGAAACTCCCAAAATATAGTTACTCTCTCATCTTAACCTTCAAGGAAACATAACGAAAATTTTCACTCCATATTATAATTTATTCCCAGTCATAATAAACTTAAAAAGAATAACAATTTCATCTCATAATCATGTCTCTGATATAGGTTTCATAAATTCCTTTGACATAAGTTCAATAAATTAATTTAATATGAGTTCAATACATTTCTCAAACTCGCAACAAAATAGGTTTTTACCTAACTAATAGTACACATATTAGAAAATTTTACTTGAAAGAAAAAAAAGGGTTATTTGTGCATTCAGGAGGTGCTCTAGATTTGCACAACCTTATTTTAATCAAAATACGAAAAAAATAATAACAGGCCATTCAAGTTTCTATAAGCCGGTGGCTTCTTTGATTCCTGCAAATGTTTACTAATACTAGTTAATAAAATTAGATTTTTATTTTTTTACTTCATTTCCTGCTTTGGAAAAATATTCATAGTTTTCTTCCATAATCTAAATTTGAAAATTACTTGAATTTATACTAACTCTAATTTGAAGTAAAATTTCTTTCACTAACCTGGATTTTTCTTAACTTGTTTATATTAATTTTTCGTTAAATTTTAATTCTCTTCATTTTCATTAAAACCATAATAATTTTCTCTTTTACTCTCCTTTTTCTTTGTTTTATGAAACTTGATTTAAATTTATTTCAAATCTCTTCAATAACTAAAATATATGCATTTCAAATAAAGGTACATAAATAGAATATATGTATGCCCAATAAAGGGACATAATAAATTATATGTATTTTATAAGTTAGTTTTGCATTTTACTACAATTAATTATTATTAACTTTCATTTTCACTTCTTTCTGTACTTTTATTTTTTCATCACTTGTTTTTAGATTTTGTCCCACTGTGCTTCGATCAGCTGGATGTTCGCCAGTTTATTTGTTCCAAAAAGAACGCACCGTTGTTGGTTGGCTCAAACGAAAAAGCACCGTTGTGTGTTTTATAGCTTTATCTTCTGTGCGTTTTCACTTGAACAACAACAACATACCACTTTTGCACACGATTACACTTTGTTACAGCGGGGGTGACAAAATCAAAAATCAAGAGAGATTCTAATGATTTGTGTGTGCAAATTTAAGAGATGAACATTTGGGTTTTTTTTGACTCACCAATCTGCAGCTTACGATGAAGGCCTTCTCGAAGAGCGTGGATGGTTTCGACGTATTTTCATAGCTATTTTTGGGGGGAATGTTTTAAATGTTCAAGTTCTTAATTTTTTTTTTTGCACAACCACATGTTAATATTTTCTTCCACTTTTTCTACTTTCTCTTTGCTTAAAAATTTCTCTCTTAAACCTCTCTCTCACTGCACTTGTTACTTCGCTTTAATTTGCTTCTTTTCTTTCTGGCACTTTAATTCGTTTTTTTTTTTTTAAATTTGGTTCTTTCAACATTACTTTTGGATTTTGGTAACTTTTTTAAAATTTGTTCTGGCCAATTTTACGCCTTTTTGACACACACTCCTGTTGCACTTGAACCTCACATAGGTATATGTATGTATGTATGTATAATGAAAAAAAAAATATATAACCAAAAAAAATGAACGAAAAATTGATTTTCTTGAGGATTTTCACCGATTTTGAAAGGTTTTTCTGAGACGAACATTTGTTTGAGGGTTGCACACTATTTTAATCACTTTTTTGCGGAGTTTTAGGCCATCCAACAAGGAGTTGTAGACTGATCAGTTCCACGCCATGTGGATGCTGCCGTTTAGAGCATAAGCAAAGGTTGGACTGATTAACAGCGAGCTGAGCACTGCTGTCGTCGTCTATGCTTTACCTCCTTTGCGTCTGAGATTTGGTGCTCTTAATTGTGACATGCAGACCAAAAATTAGCCTCCTAAAACATTTGGAGGAAGCAGAAAGGCTTTTGCCACACGCTGCACAAAAGAAAAATAGATTTGGTTCAGGGTTTTAGCTGAGGCTTATGCCATCCTCCAGTGAGAATGCTTACCAATATGTGGACTTTCTCAGGCAAACTTTATTTCGATGCTTGCCTCTAGAGATTTTTTATTAAATCGCTTTTATTAATTCGATAAAAATGCGAATTAGTAATAATTAAGCGGTCGCCTCTCTTAAACCAAACTTTGCAGTAACAAATGCAATGATGGCCTCTTACACAGAGAGGTTAGAAGATGTTTGATTTGAACAGCTTTCGGATGAAATGACTTCTAGGCAGCGTTTTCAGCAAAGAGACCGAATGCGGTTTTGACCCGACTTATATACCCTGATTGGTCTCCGGAAATTTGGAATTGCCATCTTGAAAGAGCTGTCATGAATTCGCTCTGCAATGTTGCTAAGAAAATCCGATCGCAGCCTTGCTAAAGTACTCTTAATCGAGTACTTTTTCTGTACTATTGGCGCGATTATTAAAATTTAACATTATTTTCTCTTTGCTCTGAATGAAACTAAATGAAGATTTTTATTTAATGCCAATTCTTAATGTAAATTTTTATGTAATCAAAAAAATTTTCTTGTAACATATTTAGTTGATTTTTGGGATAATGTAGTCCGTGCTACTATTGATCTCTCTTCCAACTATGCTGTGTCCATAGCTTTGTAGCCCTATGGTGCGGTTATCTTGGGTGCTTTCTTGCGGAATTTCAAAATTTTCCATAGAAGGGGAAATTGCTCCGCCTTGCGGCTTGCAGTACAGTGCTTTCTCGATGGTGGCTGCTAGGGAGTGTAGCCCTGTGGACTGTAGCAATGGTACGACTAGTGAGCTTCGAGGAGAGTGCACGTAGCTTCCATGTTGCTTTCTGTCCTGTGACTTTAGCCTGATTTTAGTTGACTCTGCATTGGTGGCTGCTTTGAAAGCAGCTTCCTGAGTCTAGCTGCTTGCGAGACCTTCTCTATGCTGAAGCAGAAGTTTCTTCATGAATGTTGCTCTGCCTTCCTTACTTCTTTTTTGAAGAAGCGAAGTCTTATCTTGTTCTCCTCCCAGATGATCGCTTCATCCGCTTGTTGGGAGAGTTTGTTGAATTCTTAAACGTTCTTCCTCTGCTCTTTCAGTTCTGGGGTCCACTAGGGGGGTCGGGTTCTCCTTTTTGTAACTTTGACCTTAAACTTTGTTTTGTATGCTTCGATGAGATTGACAGTGAGCGTCTTGACGGACTTCTCAATGTCTCCCACAGAGCAAATGGGCGTCGGCAATTTTAATTCCACTGTCTTAAGGTACTTCACTCAGTCGGTGTTCCGGGCATTCCTTTGGACGTTTCTACTTTGTCAGCAGTCGAATTGGATCTTAAACTGGATGTACTTGTGGTTTGAAAATGTGGGTTTATCGAGAACTCTCCATTCTGGCGCCTGAGTACTGTTCCCCAAGGTCATGTTTAAGTCTAAGACGTTGACAGAGGCTGGTCCCACATATGTGGGTAAGTCTCCAACGTTTTCTACACTTAGACTGGTTTGTATGAGTAGTAGTAGAACTAGTTCTTTTATTTTGTTTAGCTCTTACACATTTTTACAAATTCATTTGATTACTAAAAAAAACATTTAAAGAAACAAAGGCTTGGCACAAAGCGGTCTGCCTTTTAAATAAATTCTAACTGAATTAGGTAATATTTAAAATTAAAATACATATTATAAACTATAGAAAAATAAGCTACTTGGTTGGGTTCGCTATTGTGAATTTTCGTAGGGTTACTCCACCCACCTTCCCCACTCGTCGCGAGATAATGGATCTTCCGCCCAGAAGAAAATCCAACTCTATTTAAAAGTTTCCGCTCAATATCCCGGATCTATAGCGTGTTTCCTCTTTCATATAGGTGGTTAATATGTTTCAGTCCATACAATTGAGGATAAGTTGGATCTTCTCCCTTGTAAGTACTGGTTTGTTCCTTGCGAACACACTATGCTCCCTGAAAATTGGGCATGTTGTGCAGAAATGGATGACATCTTCCTGTTCTCCATGGTTACCAAGGCTGCAGGTCTCATTTGGGTTATGCCTGTATGGGGTATACTTTGGGTTCATTATCTGAGTTCTGGCTTTGAAGATGGCTGAGATCGTAGTTGGTTCAACTGTCTGTAGCAGTAACGAGTTTGGCGTTGGCATGCATTTCAATATTTCAAAATTTCAATATTTGCGGGATTTATTATATATTGATAGAAGCAAGACTCGTTGTGTGGTGTTCTATGTTGAAGGGCAGCTTGAATCCAAGACAATACCATATTCCAGCGATAGGTTTTCCCATACTTTAAATCATTCCGATTTGTTTCCTACTAAAAAGTTCGCCGTCATAAAGGGTAGACGATGATGTGGTAGTGCTAAAATTTTATTCATACATCGGAAATGACGTTCTAGTGTAGTAGTAGTAGTTTTTAATTTCATAATTGTTTGGCTTGGCAATGCCGTTAGCCTTTCTTATATATAGTATGATTTACAGGTATAAGGATTAATTAATTATTTTATAATTTGGTTATAATAGTGTTAGTTTAGAAATCTCCTGCTATTATTTGACGCCTGTAGGTAATAATCTCGTTTAGGAATAGTCCAAGCAACGACCAGTTTGAGCCATTTAGTAGATCGACGGTCGATTCTGCTGCCAAAGTCTTGGTTCCAAAGTAGCGTTACCTTATCTCCTTCCAAATCGGACATATAGCAATAAAATGCAGCACTTCTTCTCTCTCGCTTAAGTTGCAGAGGGTGCAGTGATCATCACTTAAGTGGGGTTTATAGCCCAGTTGCAGCATCTCGAATCGGGCCTTAAAAATGGTGCTAGTTGTCTTGGTCTCAATATTGTCGCTAAAATAGTTGATTTTACCCAGATTGTAGTCCAATTTGTTATATGGGAGCCTTACGTTGCTGGTTCGGGCAATATTCTCGCTTCTGATTCTATGTTGTGCATCCATAGTTAATAAGATTGTCAAGTGCGACATTTGCCAGCTTTCAATTTGATCGACGTTGGTTTCTGCCATACTGCAAAGCATTGTAACATTTCCGCGAGGAGATGTTTTGCTAATGTTTTTGGAAGTCTATGATCCGGTAGTCGCATTATTTTTACCATGTAGCTAAAATGCCAGCTGAGAGTATAGTGGTGTAGAGTGGGTGGGCCGGTTTCTAGATGCAGAGCGTAGTTGGGAGTATTCTGTGGGAGTTTGAACATTTTTTTCAAATACATTTTTGACGCATAGAACATGATAGCACCCGATGTTGCCTCGAAAAGTTTATATTTGGAACTGGCTTTTATTTGCTGTTACCCGTGTAAACTGCTCCATGTGCTGTTTATCGCTCGCGTGGCTTCCTTGCGCTTGTTGGTGAGATGAGTTTCTATATTCATATTTTGGGTTAGAGTAACGCCTAAATATTTGTATTCTTGAACAATTTCGAGTTGTACTTCCTTAAGGTACCACTTTTCGAGTTTCTATTTTCGTCCCCTGCCATCACGCACCACTAGTACTTTAGATTTTTCGCAGTTTATTCGGAGGCTGCCTTTATCGCAAAATTCTGCAGTCTTGTTTATCATAAGCTGAAGTTCTCCTGGAGTTTCCGCCATCAGCACCATATCATCGGCATACGTTAGGATTTTGCATGTGGTGTCACCTATGACCGCACCGCCTTGTAGCTCTGTATGAAGGTCATCGATATAAAGTGCGAACAACAGCGGGCTCAAGATACATCCCTGTGTGACACCAGTGTTTGTTCGAGACCACTCTGAGCACTTACTGCCATCCCATAGTGACGTGGTGTTGTTGTCGTATAAACTTTTAATCGACCTTATGTATTTGGGTGACAGACCCAAGTTGCTAAGTTTATACATGAGTGCTTCTCTGTTAACGGTGTCACAAGCCGCACTAAAATCTACAAAAAAACAAGATCTTCTTTTTTTGTTTCAGGTACGATTTCGCAATGCTGGTTAGTACAAATATGGAGTCTATAGTGCTGTATCCCTTCCTGAAACCCGCTTGGTACTCGCTTAGGAGCTTATTTTCTTCAACCCATGTTGTCAGTCGCTGCAGCTGTACTGCTGCGCACACCTTTGCCATTGCATTTTGGAAAGATATTCCTCTGTAATTTGCAGGCATCTTGGGGTCACCTTTTTATACTCTGTACCGTAGGTACATAGAGTATTATAAGTTTGTGCAAAAGAATGTAACATCCAGAAGGAAGCATCTCCGACCCTATAAAGTATATATATTCTTCATCAGCATCAACAGCCGAGTCATGTCCGTCATGTCCGTCTGTCCGTCTGTCTGTCCGTATGAACGCACAGATCTCAGAGATGTTAAGAGATAGAGGTTTGACATGTATGGGACATATGCTTCTTATGTCTGCAGGCAGATCAAGTTTATTTTCAATTTTGGCCACGCCCTCTCCCGCCCCCGCAATTTAGAAAAAACGTCATATCTACCACAGTTTTGAAGATAGATGTTCCTTCTGGACAAATTTAGTTATTAGGATAACTTATCGATCCGCCAAAGGAATGGAGAAGATCGGATGAACGGTTTTCGAGTTATGATCAAAAGACAAATTTTCTTGGTACAGAGTATGTTATAGTCGGCCTTGAACGACTTTCTTTCTTGTTTGTATATAGGGCATATCAGGTTTTTCCTAAAGGACTCGGGTGCTATTCCCACTTCGAAAATATATTTGTAAGTTTCTGCCATGTTTTAAATAAAATCCTGCGTTCGTTAGAAACTCTGCCGGTATGCGATCAATCCCTGGTGCCTTCTTATCCTTACAATTTCATAGAGCCTTCTCAAGTTCGCAAATTTCGATACTTCCATTGTAACGTGCACAACAGTGATGCATCAGCAGTCCCTCTGTCTACTATAGGGTTCCGACCGTGCTCAGGGCAAGTGGGGTGGATTGTTGGGGCTGCTTCAAACATATGACTAAAAATCGTAGACAGATAAGGTATATAAATAGGACGATAAACCAAATAATTCTAACCTTGAGATGCGTACTCTAATGATAGAAGAACTAAGATGGAGATGTTCTTCTGTCTTTACCCTCCCTACCTGTAGAGTTCGACAAAGCTGCTTGACCCTACCCTTTTTACTCGATCGAGGTGCAAGTGTTTCAGGTGCCCATAATCAAAAGAAAGGAATTATTTCATTTTAAATTATATTATCCACACGATTTGATAACTTCAGGAAACTTTAAAGTATGATTCATTTTCGTTTAAATCGCATTGAAGAAAGAACAATTAGAATATTTATGAAAGTTGATGATAGGAATTAAGGAAAACAACTTAATTAATAAAGAATTTTATAAACTGAATAGGTGAAAACTTAATAATTATTGGAAGTCATATTCAGGAATATCTAATAAACTTCAAAGGAAAACTAATGTTTTGAATATGGAGACTTTTACTGATAAATATGGTTTAGATATGCTCTCTTTTGCTTTCTTTATATTATCAACGACTGCGATCCTTTTCCTGTTGCATTCTATTATCTACACAAACCGGCTGTGCCGTACTCACTATACACTGTAGGGTCCATCGATGTCAGCAGGCCTGTTGACGTTGATTTGACTGTGGGGGTGTTTTAAATAAAAGTTTATAGATGCAACAAAAGTAGAACGCATGGCTGAACTATAAGAGACATCGAAAATTTTATAAGTAAGTTTCTCTAGAAAGGTAAATTAATATAATTTCAAAACTTTTTCCAATTATTCATCCGGGGAAAAGTAGAGAAAGCTTGCACTTAGCAAAAGTGTTCCAGCACGCTAACGAACATTTCCTTTCTCTCAATCTTCTGCGCCTGCAACTGAATCCATGTGGCCAAGGTTATATAACGCTAGAGGTTATGGCCAGCACGAGGGTTCACACAAAAACAAGCGGGTTGTATGAGTGATACTCCAAGGCATCGACTAGGTCTACGAATTCAGATGTTCCATTGCTCTGGAAGTCTGTGCTGTCGATGTGGTTTGGGTTGGGTGCGGTGCGTTGGGCGCGTGAGTGTGTTTTATGGCCTAGAGTTGGCACATGGCCAAGCCTGGCCTAGGCTTGTAAGTCTCGCCAAATGTAACCACTTCGCTCTGCACCAAAATACGCTTGAATTGACGCCGCAGGAACACGAAGGCACCTCAGATCAGAAACACCTGAACAAATTCTCACGTGAAACACTGGCGTAATGTATTTTCACTAGCTTACCCAGAATGAGGTTGGAGACGGCGACTCGTGTGGTCGTATGCGCCAACAACAAGAAAAAAACTTGTCCACAGCTTCAATTCACGCTGATGGGGCAGAAATAAAAAGCCTTGGCAAGGATGCTTAATGCGATTGCAGCTAATCGACTTGCACGTGGTATAAAATGAACTTTGATCACACTCAGAGTAGTGGGACGTCTTTTCCAGCTGCTTTCAAGAAAATAAATGGCAAAGTCAAATCGGAAGTTCCTCTAACTCTTGAAGTTTCTACCAGTGTGACCAAATTCGCGAAGGCAGAAAACGATATAATGGCAAAAATAAAAAAAATACTAAACTGATCTTTTCGCAAACAGTGCCTTAACAGTGGCGTCCAGAAAAGTTAGTACATGACAATCAGAAACGATCTAGGTCCTAATAATGGGTTTGGTGGAAAATTGTATTGCGTTGGCCTGCACCCTCACACCATCCAGGAAATGATTTGAAGGTGTGGTGGGGAAGTAGCGTGCGGGGCTTGGTTGGGTCGATATATAAAGGAGAGCGTGAAAGTGCGTAGCTAGCTTCAATTTTTTCCTTACGCTTCTGCCATTTAATTTTCTTTCCAGCTCCTAAAAGTTCTTGCTGTTTCTCACTTTGTTGAAATCTTGCTGCATTATCTGGTAGTGATTTTGCTGCTTACTTTTACACAGATTTTTGTACAGTGTGTTTGCCTGTTGGTATTGTACTCTCTTCTTCACCGAGTCACTTTCTCGGGCGGCCATTAGTGCTTTAAAGAACGATTTTCTAGCTTGTTCGCTTGTTCTAGCTTGTTGTTTTCCACGTGCTGTTTACAGCGGTTTTAGAGTCTCGCAGCTTTAGCTGTAGGTGCTTTTGGAGTGACATGTTTTGAATGACAGCTATGCCCAGATATTTATACTCCGTGACTCGGTCCAATGGAGACCCGTCGAGGCTCCAGTGTTCATTTTGCGCTAAACGTCCCTTGTCCGATTGATCTAAAATAATTTTGAATTAACTTCAAGACTCCATTTTCCACTCCATGTCTGTAGCATTTCTGGGCTGTCTGCGAATAGGACCATGTCGTCCGCATACATAAGTATTTTGAGGTGTATTTGATCTATTGATGGATCCACCGGGAAGATCTGCTGCAATATCATTTACTATAGTGCGATAAGCAGGGGACTGAGCAGACTCCCTTGCTTAACTCCAAGTTTCGTGTTAAACCATTGCAACAGAGTACTGCCATCCCACACTGCCTTGTTGGCAGCATATTCAGCATTTTTGTTGATATTCCGATCTTGCCCAATTTATGCAGTAAACTCTTTAAAACCCTTTACGAAACCTAGCTTGATTTTAGCTGATCAATTCGTTTGACTCTGCAAAAGAGCTAAGCCTTGCTAATTGAATCGATGTAAGCGTTTTCGCAATAGTGTTCAGCAACGATATTCCTCTGTAATTATCAGCATCTGTAGGGTCTCCTTTTTTCTAGATTGGGTATATGATGTTCTTCTGAAAGCTTTTTGCAACTTTTCCTGTACTGTTCCCTAAGGTCATGGTTAAGTCTAGGATGTTGTCCGAGACTGGCTTGTATGATAAAATGTAGCAGAGACTCACCTCTGTCGTTGATGTCCGGGCTGCTCCCCACAGTATGGTGTGCGTTGGCATCCGTCCCGATGACGAGGGGATGCTACTTGTAGCTTGCCTCCTCCGTCAGTCTTCCGAGCTCAGGTAGTGGTGCCTCTCGCTCTTGCGCCACGTAGCCGGACGTCCATGGCCACAACAGTGAGGTCGTCCGTGCTGTTATTAGTCATTAGATACGCATAGATGCATTTTCTTCCCAGGGTGGCATTCCTTGCTCTACTTACTGCGGTGGGGTAGAAGGTGTTGTAGTTTTGTGACTTTAGACAGGAGACCTTGTTTCCCGCCGCTATCCAAGGTTCCTGAACTAAAGCCACATCGGCGGGCCCTTCCTCCAAGCTTATAAGGAGCTCTGCCAAAGCGATCTTGCTCTTAAGCAAGTCGGCCTGGAGGACCTTCAACTGCATGACTGGTGTCCGCATCCTCCGGTCCCGATGGGTCAGCCTGCAAGGTTGTGTCGCCACCCTCCTCTTCCTCTGCAGACTGTACTGCCACCGTAATGTCGAGGCTGCTGGTTTTTTCGATAATCGTGTTGATACCAAAGTCTTTTTCCACCTCTCCAGCCTCCAATGTGTGCTCATTAGTGTCCTCGGGGTGGCGTTTCTAGACGTAGGTGCACGCTACCTATTCCCCATGCCAGCGTCCCGAAGCTTGGGTAGAGCAAATCCTCGGCCTCCTTGTTGATCTGGAAGACCAAGTGCTGGCCGCTTTTGTCGGGCCTAGCAACATGTAGTACCTGCCAGTCTCCAGTTGGCAAATCAGAATTTCGTCATTGTAGAAGTTTCAGCGCCTGCTGACTTGTGGGAACAGTACTTTCGCTTCGGAACGGACGGAATACAGGTTCTGTACACAACCTCTAGCTGGGCACTCTCCCACCGGCTTTCCATGTCTGCAACGATGCTTGTGACCCGTTTAAGGGTGAGGTGAGCCTCGCCAGCCAGCCTGCTAGGTCAAACGCTACAGGTTGCGCTGCAAGGGGAAGGGTTGTACCTGTTCTTGCGGTCTTTGGCGGGGCCTTTTGCTGGCAGGGACCCCCGCCTTGCTCAGTTGAGCGCTGCCGATTGTAGGCCAAACTCTCCTTCTTCTAGTTGGCGTATTTTGCGGAGGTGGCTTGCATCGCCGGATTCTCCGCAAAGTGTTTTCTGCCCTCCTTAATCTTTTGCTCGGCCCACGCAAGCTTGTTACTCTCCTCTAGGGTGAGCCCACTGCTTCCGTTCAGTTGCGCCTTGATTTTGAGAACCGCTTTATATTGCTCTCCTTGGTTCGTTTGGGTTTTTCCTTATTATTGGTACTAGACCCCGCCCGAACTGGATATTGCAGCAGCTTTTCCTCAACCTCCGTATTAATAGAACCTCCGTGCGACTCACAGTCCGAGACTGTATCGACTGCGGTACCGCGCCACACGTGGGTCTTTGTCGTATTGGGTAATAGTAGCATCTAATTCATTATTATTACCTGCTATAAGCCGAGGTACGTACAGAGTCTATTGCCCAGCCGACTTCCTCGTGGAGGCTTCAGGTAGAGGATTTTGGTCAGCCATGCGCTTTTAAAGAAAAGCAAGAATTTACGTTTTTCCTTAACCAATTGTACGAATAACTCGATTTTTTGATATTGCGTTCAAAATGACCCCGTTTGTGTTTGCTGAATTTTGTTGACTTCTTAGTAATGCTGATGAAAAAACAAAAGCTTCTGACTGCAGTATTCTCCTGACGGGTGCTGATCCACGTTAGGCAGAGTGAGAGGGGAAGTGTCATATGTGTGAACAACTGGCAAAAGCTCTCTCAAATGCAGCAAGAAGACATTGCCCCAACTGAACAGCTTTTCGCCCCCTCCCCCTTGCCCACTGAATCCCCACCAAACGCTGAAGTCTTGTCCGATGCTGAAAGCCACTCGATTCGAAATTAAAATTTCTATCAAAATAAGCGATCAGTTTCCGATAAATTTCTTATTCTTAGTTATAAGCGTAATTCTATACTCATTTATTTATTTATTTGTTGCCTTGTCACTTAGAGCTTTCTCTTTACATTTTTATTCCTATAAGATTGATTATGTACGTGGGCATCTGATAGTTTTTGTGCAAGCAATTCCAAAATGACCTTTAATATAGATACCACCAAAGCGAACAGCCATGCCGTGGTTAGAGTTCTCACTAAACAGAATACCGGACTCCATATATGTCATATTAATGCTCAAAGTCTAGTCAAGAAAATTGAAGAGTTTAAGTATCTGTTTGTGGAGTCAAATGTAGATGTAATCTGTGTGTCCGAAACGTGGTTTATGTCAGAATTAAGTGACTTGTTGGTTGGATGTAATAGCTTCAATGTTTTCCGTTCTGATCGTGTAGGCCATGCGGGACGAGTTGCAATCTATGTTAATAAAAGTCTAAAATGTAAGGTTATTGACAAACACCCCATTGATTGCCCAATTGAATATTTGTTCATCGATTTATCCAATCTGGACAATGACTTAAAAATGCTAGTAGGTTGTGTTTACAGACCACATAAATATATAGATTTCTCTACAGTAATAGACACACTAGGGTACTTATCCCTGATGTACACAGATATTATTATTGCTGGCGACTTCAACAGCAACTTACTCCAGGAATCTCATTTTTCGATGGCAATGGAACCTCTGGGACTAAAACCAGTAAACTATTTGATTCCCACACACTTTTCTAACACCAATGACACCCTACTTGACGTTTTCTTTGTGAATAACATCCAGAAAGTTCTCCTCTATGACCAAGTTTCTGTTCCTGTTTTCTCTACATTATTTAATATTCCTGACCTACTATGTAAATGTAAATCGTACTGATCAAGTGATCAATTATAGAGACTTTCGAAACATTGACTACATCGGACTAAGCAATGCAATTTCAATTTGTGATTGGGACGCAATTTATTCGCTTCCTAATGTTGACTCGCATTTAGAATTACTTTGTAACAACGTGGACAATTTATATAACACTTTTGTAACTGTCAAATTTAAAACCTTAAAAGCTGCTGATAAACCTTGGTTTAACGCCGAAATTAGGCGAGCTATTGAAAATCGTGATAAAGCCTATGCCAAATGGAAACGCTTCAGGATACCAAGCTTATACCTAATATTTAAAACGAGTCGAAGAGAAGTGAATAACTTGGTCATCAAATCGAAAAGGTCATTCTAGTCCAACAAGTTTCAGAGGGCTATAAGTACATCTCAACGTACCTGAGATTACATGTAACTCGTATTTGTCCGCGTCTTCGTTCAATAATTGTTCTAACTGTTTTGAATTTGAGTGTGGAAGTCCTAGTGATATTCTCGACTCAATTCGTAAAATTAAGTCAGAAGCTGTGGGCCTTGATGGCGAAAATCCCAAATTTATAAAAATCTTACTGCCAAACCTTATAAGACATATAACGCACATATTCAACACGGCGATTACAACCTCAACCTTCCCAAACGAATGGAAATTTGCAAAAATAATACCAGACCCTAAGAGTAAAGATGAATTTAGGCCGATCTCCATACTCCCTTATCTTTCTAAGGCCTTTGAACAGCTAATTGCTACACAAATGACCAGTTTCCTAGCCTCTAACAAGCTCCTCAACAACAATCAGTCAGGATTTCGAAAAAATAGAAGCTGTACTACAGCGATGATTAAAATAGTTGAAGACATCCGCAGAAACTTGGACAAAAGCGATGTAACTTTCCTAACACTTCTTGACTATAGTAAGGCATTTGATTCTGTAAATTACGAAATACTCCTCACTAAGTTAAGCAAACTATACAATTTCTCCCTAACTTCTATTAAACTAATGCGTTCATACCTAACAAATAGAAATCAAGCAGTAGTAGTTAACTCCAATATGTCCGAGTTCTTGCCTGTTACCCGTGGAGTACCACAAGGTTCAGTTTTAGGGCCCCTTCTGTTTACAGTGTATGTTAATGACCTTCCCAATGTGTTGTCGAAATGTGAAGCCCATATGTATGCAGATGATGTCCAATTATACAGGGTTGCCCATATTCGACGGACCCATGTTTTTTTTAAAAAATCAAAGAAAAAAATAAAAATTTGGCGGTTGGCAATCTTAATCATTTAATTTGTTCCAAGTAGATTTGTTTACATCAATTTTTGAATATGATATCTCTCAAATGGCCGCCTCTGGCGTTGATGGCGTATTGTGCCCTTTTTGCAGCATTTTCCATCGTTTTCGCCAACATTTCGGCCGGAATAGCGGCTATTTCTTCACGAATGTTGTCCTTGAGCTCTTCTACGGTCCTTGGCTTGTTAACGTAAACCTTTGACTTCAAATATCCCCACAAGAAGAAGTCAGGCGGCGTCAAATCGGGCGAACGCGGTGGCCAGTCCAAATCACCACTTTTCGACATCAAACGGCCCGGAAACGATTTCTTCAGAAAATCGATTGTTATGCGACTTGTGTGCGGTGGAGCGCCGTCTTGTTGAAACCAGAACTGCCTCATACGCTTTCGACGAATAATTGTCATCACAAAATTGGTCATCATGTCGCGATAACGCTCCTGGTTAATGGTAACAGCATGGCCATTTTCATTTTGGAAGAAAAACGACCCAATGACCGTTTTCGCACTAACGCCGCACCAAACTGTGACTTTTTCGTCATGAAGAGGCACTTCTTGAATCTCCTGAGGATTTTCAGTGGCGTAAATACGGCAATTTTGCTTATTTACGGTCCCATTCAATGTGAAATTTTAATTTTTTAAAAGCACGTTGAGTTTTCACAATTGACTTGTTCTGTTGAATGTAAATTTCAACTATTTCAGAGCGCTCGCGTGGCGTGTATTGTTCCATGGTAAAAATCTGCTTGGACTGATGCTTCAAACGCTGTATGTCATTAAGCGATCTGACATCTCTGTCAAAAGTTATGGCGTTGCCAGATGGGTCCGTCGAATATGTACAACCCTGTATGTTAGTAGTCCTTTGAGTCAAATAGATCAGTGTATTAATGCGTGTAACAATGATCTGTCAACTGTTAGTGAATGGGCCATGAAAAATGGACTTAGCATAAACCCTATTAAATCAAAGTGTCTTGTCATTCACAAAAAGAGCCTGAGCACTGAAAACATTTCAAAAATTGAAATAGATGGAGCTCCAAATATCTTATGTTGATAGGGCTGAGAACCTTGGAATAACCTTTAACAAAACATTATCCTGGCAAAATCATATAAGTAAGGCAATTGGGAAGACTTACGCTTTGCTTAGGCAACTATCGGTTACTCAGTTCTTTTTACCAACCAACATAAGATCACTGATTGCGAAGTCTTTCGTGGTTCCTGTTCTTTTCTACGGAATATAAATTTTTGGTAAATGTGATGCTGGTAGCCAACACAAATTAAATGTAGCATTCAGTAGCATTGCAAGATATGTTTATGGGCTACAGAGAAGGGATCATGTCACGATCATGTCTGCGCTGAAAATATATGACCTCAGCCTAAAAGACCTAATTAGTTACAGAGTTCTTTTATTCATGCACAAAATAGTCCATAGACAAAACCCAGACCACCTGTTTGATATGTTAGGCTTCACCTCATCCAGGAAAACCAACAATCTGGTTTGCGTGAGAAACCGGCTGGCAAGTTCCGATAATCACTTTTTTGTTAACGCTGTTCGACTTTGGAACCAACTACCACACAATCTTAAAACTATCAGAGGCCGCAAACTTTTAGCAATAATGTTAAAGCACATCTTCAGAGAGCGGTCTAGACAGACAAAACTTATAGATAAATATATTAATTATATTAATTAAGTATCAAAATATAAACATTTCGTCAAATTCAAACATTCCAATTTAAAACAGTAATTGTAATTTAAAGTTCAGACAAATGACAATCAACTTGTGTGACTAGTGCAGTAAGATAGGTTTATAAAACTTGTAGCACTAGGATGAAATAATAATAAAACTCTAATAATCTCTCTTCAACCATTAACAATTAGGCTAAAATTGTCGTAGTTGTGTGTTGCTGGTACAAAAGTACCCAGAAAGAACGTCTGAAAGTTTGTTGGGGAAAATGTTATTATACCCTTGCAAAGGGTATTATAATTTTGCCCAGAAGTTTGCAACGCATACAAATATTCATTTCCGACCCCATAAACTATATATATTCTTGATCAGGGTGACGAGCTGAGTCGATTGAGCTTTGTCCGTCCGTCTGTCCGTCCGTCCGTCTGTCCGTCTGTCTGTCTGTCTGTTTCTACGCGAACTAGTCTCTCAGTTTTAAAGCTATCGAGCTGAAATTTTTTACAGAGTCTTCTTTTTGCTGCACACTACTAATATGTCGGAACCGACCGGATCGGATGACTATATCTCATAGCTCCCATAGGAACAATCGGTCGGTAAACTAGTTTTAGTATGAAAAACTTTTTTCTTTTCAATGGAAACGTCTCCAAACTTTGTCATCGTAGGTTTTATATGTTTTTTTATAATCCTACCAATTTTTATTAAAATCGGACAACTATATTATATAGCTGCCATACAAAAGATAGGTCTGAAAAACAGTCTTAGTTAGAAAAACTTTTTTGTTTTTAATGGTAGCATCCTGCAATTTTGTATTTTTTTGTTTCTTTTGCTTTTACATAATTCTACAAGTTTTTGTCTAAATTGGATGACTATATCAAATTGCTTCCATACGAACGATCGGTCGGAAAATGGAAAAAAAGTATTTTTTGAAAATATTTAAGCGAGCACTTGCAAGGGTATAAAAACTTCGGCACAGACGAAGTTAGCTTGGCTTTCTCGTTTTTAATCCGATTGACTTGAAACTCGGCTTGTAAGCAAAGCGATTTCGGAAAATCCGCCCACAAGGAAAATTGCCGGAAAATTCGATATGCAAAAATCTATTTTTCACCCGAAGGACTTGAAATTGAAATAAATTGAGAAGTAATTTTCCGATGTTGTTAGGTTGGAAAATTCCTGGAAAAGTCTGCATGCTGGATAACAATATTTCAGCCGATTGATTTGAAAATCGATTTGTGAGGATAGTAAGTGAAATAAATTGGAATGTCATTTCCGATGTTGGAAAACTTGACCGTAAGGTTGGAAAATTTCCGGGAAAGCGTCACAAAAGTTTCTATGGGGAAAATTTTATTTTTTATCCGATTTACTTGATACTCTGTTTGTAAGCAGAGTATGCGAAAAAATTGGACATGTGTTTTCCTGATGTCGGAAAATTCGCCCAAAATAAAAACTCTCGAAAAATCCTGCATGGAAAAACAAAATATTTCATCCGACTGTCTGGACATTTAAATAACAATTTCATACATTTGCTCTTAGCAATCAAAGTCGTTTATATCCTTATCAACGAGTCGGAGACATTTAAATTTATGCGGTACGCCTTGCGTAGCTATAAAATAAAAGAAATGGAAATCAATTTTTATTGGGACATTTAGAGTGGTCTAGCTAGAAAAAATATTCTGCCAGCACTGTTAGATTTATTAGCGATCTGCCATCTCAAAAGCCAATCACACTGATCCATTTTCATATTGTAAAGGACGTTTTGGACATGTGTGTATAAATTTTATAACTTTAAAGTATAAGAGTTACCCTGAATGGGCAATGTCTTAGAACAGCAGTTGCTTGTAAAAAAATGCCCATAGTTCACGAACTGATTTTTCGACAGTGAATCTAAGAACGCGATTCGGTCTATTTTTATCGCTAGTTTATGAACTAAATGGACTCGATAATGGGTGAGGTCAAATGTGGTGATACATATAGCGGTTTTTCGATCCTTTTAAGGACACGTTTTATGGGTCAGTAACTCAATAAATTTAAAATTTTAGAAAATTATACCGTGTGGTCTTCCATACACTCAAATTTCTAACACTAAACACTTGTCCATTGATGTCGGGAATTTAGTATAACAATTAGATTAAACCTTTTTATCTTTGGTGAATTATTCAAAATTTTAACTCTCATCCATTTTCACCTAGCGGCATGTGATGTATCTGTGTGTTTTGCTAGTATAAATGAGCCCATTAAACGCGAACTAAGGGTGATCAAGAAAAACTGAGGTATGGTGTGTTGCTACCTGATGCCTCTAGTTTCTCGATTTATTGGTCCGGTTCCCAGGCCAGACCAAAAGTTGCATTTTGTCGCACAGTTATATATGTGGTCACTGTTTCCTTTTCTGGTGTTTGCATGCTGATTTATTAAATGTGTATGTGTTACGAAGAAACGGACCCTTTGTGCTGTTTGTATGCGAATGTAGTTCTTAAACGAACTAAGCTTCATCGTCGTCACAAACACTCCAATGATTAATACTCTGTTATTTTCCGAAGGGATTACCGATTTAATATGAGACACAAGTTGGATAGGATTTGGTTTATTGGTTGGTGTCTGGCCGTGCGTGTGTCCTGTGGTTGAGAGTTAAGCTTAGTATACGCATCAACAAAGGAACTGTCAAAACAAAAAACCACAAAAAATAACATGATCGAAAGAAACGACGAGCCGAATTATTCTCTCGCGACGAGACGATTTAGATTTAGATCTATTTTGAATAGTACAGGACTTATTTAAAGCACTACTTACTATGACAATTAAGAAAACAAAAGTTGTCGGAATTATTAAATTGAACTAAAACTAAGATGATTGCTGTAGGTAGAGTTCAATAGATTTTTTAAAAACTGGAGCGCTTCTAATTATTTTTAGATCGTTAGGTCGTTGATTCCATTGTCGAATAGCATTAGGTGAAAAGTTCAAGTCGGATGATGCAAGTTTGTGAGGATGCTGAGTCTAGCATTTGAAATAGGCAGGAAATTTCCCCAGAGTTGATAATTTTGTGCCGGAAAATAAGTACTCGTAAGCTTATCCATGAATTTAGAGGTTAGTTAAATATTTTTTCTGCAAATTCTGATACGATCTGACCGTTTTTGAGCGTTTATATATCTGACTAAGTTATTTAATGCTTCATTAAGCTAATGTTTGCTACTTGCGCTACAACTTCTGAAAACTTCAACCCCAAATAGCAGCGATGGTATTACATGTACTTTTGCAACCAAGTATCTTATATATGTGTGGATGAATTGCTGCGTCAATTAAGCTCATAGAATCTGACGAGGATGCGATTGTTGTGAAAAAAGGTCACAGCAATTTAGTCTGAGTGAAAAGTGAGTGGGACGATATTGGTGCGCACATGGGACTGGACGGTATAACTGCATTCGAGCAATGTGCATTTAGAAGAACTTCGATATATACCCACCTATGAAAAAATACTACAGACCAAATTACATTGCAGACCACAAGGGTAGAGCAGTTCTTCCTGTTGGATGTCTTGGAAGAAAAGCTTTCGAGGCCGTAAGTAAATATTACAAACGAGATCGAATTTCACTTCCCAGTCAAATAGTAGTTAATAATATAAGAGACTTTTTCACAGGGTCGTCCACACATCAGATCCGCTTTTATCAAATGTCTAATAGGAGTAAAAAGAAAAAGATATCATTTTCACTTTGCAATTTTGGAATCACCGTCGAATGCGAGTATCAACTTTCCCGAAGAAGAAGATCAGGAATCTGATGATTGTGAATTAATTTTATAATTGAAATAAACTAATAATTATTCATTCTATTTAAAATTTATTTTAATCACTGATAAAAAAATTAATTAGTTTTCGAGGTTGATGGAATTTTATGACAGGTAGGTGAAACTGTGGTCTAATCAAGACATTCGTATATTCGAAATTTACATTTGTGCAGTCAAATAAAAGTGCGAAATTTCAATCCCCTATTATTATTTTTAGACTTTTTGGCCAAAAAATGGGAGCTCCGACCACAGTGCGTTGGCGGATCGAAATCCTTATTACTAAATATGTCTAGAATTTAAGAACCATCTATCTTTAAAACTGTGGGAGATATTTACAAATTACGGGGAGGGGGGGGGGGGGGGGGGGGGGGGCGTGGCTGAAATTGAAAATTAAAGGGTGATTTTCCATTGTTGCGCGTGCTGTGGTATGTGGCACCGTCTTATTGAAATCTCATGTCATGCAAGTCAAGCTCTTGCATTTTGGGCAAAAAAAAGTTGGATATCATTTCACGGTAGCGCTCACCATTCACAGTTACGTTACGATTCGCATCATTTTTGAAGAAGTACGGTCCAATGATGCCACATAAGCAGCACAAAACTGTGACTTTTTCTGGATGCATTGCTTGGTTTAATGTCCAACAATGTAAATTTGGTGCAAAGTTTAGTCGCAATAGCCCGAATAGCCGCTTCAGTGGGTCGATTAAACTGACCATAAAATGGAAGAAGCGCGCGATGAACTTTCTTGACAGAGCACGCATTTGGATAATGAAATTCAATAATTTGTAAGCGTTTTTCGTTTGTAAGACGATTCATGATTAAATTATAGACCAAACTGAAGATGTTTGACAGTGAAACAAAACACGAAACGTGCGTGAGCTGTTTAAACCAGTGTTGCCAAAAAGATAATAGCTAAAAAATCACCCTTTATAAGAAGAGCTTAAGCTTTTGTCCAATACACGTCAAACCTCTGTCTATTACCATCTCTGAGATCTGTGCGTTCATACGGACAGACAGACGGTCAGAAGAACAGACGGACATGGCTATATCGACTCGGCTGTTGATGCTGATTCAGAATATATATACTTTATTTAGGCCAGGCGTACGACAATGCTGCTGCTATAGCAGGAAACAATCAGGAGTTCAGCAAAAAATTAAGGAAATAAATCCTAAAGCCGTTTTCTTGCCATGCTCAAACCATTTCTTGAACCTGGCCTGCTTGCAGGACGCGTCGCGACGCGTCAGTTGAGGCAGGTGCAGCAATTTTTTTTGGTACCTTGGAACGTTGCTATTGCCTCTTTGGAAAAATGGACTTAGATGGATGAAAGTTTGAGCACCAGAAAATACGCTGGAACTTTTTTGGGTGCCATGCAGTTATTTTACTTCCTTTGTTTCTTGTGCCCTTTCCCATCTGTGCTGGTTGAAGTAGATGATGTAAAAAGGGCCTAAACATATCTTTGAGTGCTCAGAAAATAAAAGCTTTGCAGACTACGTTAATAGAAACCCGAGAGGAATGGATAGACGGCGCTCTTCGCTACGCTGAAGATATGTCTTAACAAATCGACGGACAAAATGATTGCAGAAATAATGGAAAGGTTTGGACAACTGCAGGGGCGGTCATTTCCATTTACGCCCCGGGCTGCAGACCTTTACGCTACGCCACTGAATCAGCTCTTAGGGCGCGCGCACACATGCAGCTGCAAGATGAACTGACGGCAGAGCTTTAGGCTGAGCTTTAAGCTTTTGAAAAACAAACACACTGCATGCATGCAAGTGCGCACTCTAGGCGCTGAATTGAACTTTTTAATTCAGCCGTAAGTTCATCTTTGTTTGATCGAACAAGCATGCTTGTTTATTTCAGCTTGCTGATGTATTTAGTAACGGCTGCAGTTACAAAAGAAATCATGGACTGCGAAGCATTATTGAGTCAAATATCTTTAAATCCAGCTTTGTGGAATCAAAATACAAAAAATTATTCAAATAGAATTGTGACGGATAAAATTTGGGACTCAATCGCCTCCACCCAATATTTATTGAGAACTTTCTTAATTGACCATAAATATGATGAAATTCGCCCAGTGTTTCTCAAACAATAAAAA
This sequence comes from Lordiphosa fenestrarum, assembly GCA_035044985.1. Taxonomy (NCBI): domain Eukaryota; kingdom Metazoa; phylum Arthropoda; class Insecta; order Diptera; family Drosophilidae; genus Lordiphosa; species Lordiphosa fenestrarum. Next base: position 82,333 of record JAWNNO010001508.1, on the reverse strand, counting down.
TTTCGTGAACCCATATTCTCTTTTTCCTTTCGTTTATTCTTTTTTGCATTTTCACATTTTCCGCAAGTAAGTATTTTCGCAATCGAGACGACACCATGTTGCTGCTACTTAGCAAGAAGAAATGAAAAAGCTTTATGATCAGCTCAGCAACAAGTGTGCGCACCTTAAAATTTATTGCTGAGCTGTATTTCTCTGACTTTGTGTCTATTTGTTTGCATTGCGATTTTGGTTGTTGATATTATATAAAAAAAAATGAACTTGCCTCCATAAAATGAATAGTAAAATAGGAGTGAACCACGAAACCAAGGTACAGGTTCGAAAATTTTTTGAGCCACTAAACTGAGCCAGTCAAAAACCCTGTTATTGTTTTTTTTCAATCACGTGTAGATAACAAGACCGAGGTGCTAGATGTCTCTAATTAGCCTTTAATTAAAGTGTCAACCATATCAAAAAATCTTGATTAAAATCAAATTTTTCATGAGCATTATTCTGATGAAAATGGGTAAAAACTTGGTTTTTGAGTCCATTTTTTTAAAAGTCATGGGCTCTTTTTGAGGCCAAATTCATGTTCAGCGGTTAAAATCCAATTAGAGCATTCTTGTCTGGTCCTTGAATAATTTTGGGTGTCAACTAGTGTTATTGTGTATATTTGTAGTTTGTCCTGAAAACGGGTGACGAAGAGCAGCCGAAATATGTTGGAGAAAACAGAATATTAAAAAATGGCTTTTCTACGAATCTGACCTCGAGCAGGCCAACATGCATCGAAAATCTAAAAATATATAACAAAAATTAACTAATAACGACTCCGACAATTTTTTTGGCATCTTTTACAGATTAATAGTCTGTCTCAAATAATTTTGAGTTCAATCGACAGCCTCTTGATGATCGACATGAAAGAGACAAACATAACGAACCACTTAAAGATTATATGTGACCATGCGGACTTTGGACAAACTATGAGACCTCATCAAAAGATTTGGATTCCACTATTCAGGTAATTTGTTTTAATTATAAAATGATTTTTCTTAAAATCACTTTTTTACTAACCTGTTATGGTAATCAATTTTTATACTCTGTACCAGAGGTTAATAAATTTGTATACCAAGGCTGCAAACCGGTCCGGAACCGAACCCCTGAAAACCGGCTTGGCTCGGGATTTGTTGGGTTCGCGAACCGGACCATGAACCAGGCGGCTTACATTTTTGACTCCTCGAATCGTAACCCGAACCGGACCACTTTTTCGAAAAATGAGGTTCGGTTCACCATTTAAGTAATATTTTCAACAATACATCCACGATTACATTTTTGACTAAGCGTGGGAGATGTTTAATGTAGAGTGCCAAGATATAGTATATATACTATATAGTTTGAACAGAAGATTTTAACACGCTTAACTGAAGAAATCTGATCTTGTAAACGAGCACTTTTTAAGGAAGTTCAGCTTGACATCAGTAGAGTTCGCACACTTTGTAAGAAACTCCGTACTCACACAACATTATCTCTATTGCATATAGAAAAACTAAAAAAGCCAGTGCTACACTGTGTGACGCGATGGAACTCAACTTACAAAATGTGCGAGCGCTTACTAACTCTTAAAGATTTTTGCATTCAAAATTTTTTCAGAGAACTCCACTTAAAAAAATCAGAATGGAACGTTGATCAAAATATATGTAATATGCTGCAGCCAATTTATAAAACATCGTTAAAACTGCAGGATTCACAATTACTATCAAGTGATATTTTGTTACGCTTGGTTTTCATGTCAAGCAATTGTTCGAAATTATCCAGCAACACATTTTTAATTACTTTCTAAGTGCCTCGACAAACGTTCTTGTATTATGACCTCTGTACCAATATTGGCTGCTGTGTTCTTAGACCCAAGATTTCAAACTTTGCTTACTTGTGACCAAAAACAAGTTGCAAAGCAGCACATTGCAGACATGCTAAAGCGCCAAAAAAATATAAGCTTAACGAGAGTTTTCAAAATTTGACTATAAATGACTCAACGTCTGATTTCGAAGACAAGAAGCTTATGAAAGCAATTGAAAGCAATAAACAAATATCAAATATAAAATCTGTGAATGATGTTATAGATTCCTTTGAAAATTGTCCAAGATCACATCCATTTACAAATGTTGTAAAATTTTGGTAAGGTCATAATAACGAAGACTTAAAAAATTACTAGCTGTACCAGCAACTCAGGTATCAATTGAACGAGCATTTTCAACCCTTAAGTTTCTTCTTTCTGATTTAAGAGTTAGTATATCATCTAATGGATTTGATAATTGAAATAATTTAAGTAATGATCATTATGATTAAGCATATGGACAGAAGGTATATATGTTTCATTTTCAACGTATTAATAAATAAAAGACAAACTATTCTTTTATGTGCAAGCGAACCATCGTTCGAACCAGAACCTTGTGTTCAGGGGTTCCAAGAACCGGTCCGCGGACCGAACCTTGGATTTAACAGTGGGTTCTTTTATATTCTGTATAACACAGAGTATATTAAGTTTGTGCAAAGGTATGTAACATCCAGAAGGAAGCATCTCCGATCCCATAAAGTATATATGTTCTTGATCGGCATCAACAGCCATATAAACGCACAGATCTCAGAGATGGTAGGAGATAGAGGTTGGACGTGTATGGATCTTATACTTGCAGGCAGATCAAGTATATTCTTAATTTTCGACAGCCCCCTTCCGTCCCCGCAATTTGGAAAAAACGTCATATCTCTCACAATTTTAAAGATAGATGGATCGCAGTTTTCAGCTGCTGCTGCTGCTTCAGCATTTTTGCTGAGTGAACAATTTCTTTGGTAGAGAGTATGCTATAGTCGGGATTGGCCGAATATCTTTCTTGTTTTTATATGTATCAAATAGGAAGATTGAAGTCCGTTATGACCCAAAACTTTTAAGACAACAAAGCATGTTTGGATTAGCAAGTAGAGCAATATGAATATGAATTTCTGGATTTTTTTTTAAATTTTAAAAGATTTGCCCAAATTTTATTTTTTCGCTTATTATATCCTTGCAGAGAGCAGTATAAAATTGTCCGAATGTAGCGCTTAGAAGGAAGTATCTCCGAACACAAGACGTATATATCTGAATTGATTTAGAAATGACCGTCTTTCCGTCTGTTTCGTTGCTATATCCCCCAACACTTTTTAGGCAATCTTCACCAAATTTTGCACAAAGTCTTCAGGCACAAATACGCTGGACATTTATCGGAATGAGCTGAATCGGATCTCGTGCGAAAAAGTTTTTTTGTTTTCAGTGGAAACGTTTGTTAAAGGTATATGATTGTGGTGGGGTGGACGTCTTGAAAAACTCCTGGAGTGGCTGCAGAACAGATGCTGTGAAAACCGGCGCGAAAATATTTCGGGGTAAAAATGACAATTCGGGGGCGTCGATCTTTTCTGTTTCACTGTTTATTTCGCACTAAAAACAATTATGTGGCTAAGCTTAAGTCTAGGTTGGAGAGGAGAGAAAGCTCGGACGGTGTGGAACGCGTCGTAGGAAAAGCTCCCTGCACTGCGATCGTGGTGCATACCTTTGCGCGCAAACATCCCGCCCCCCTTGCAATACTATTGCAAAAAAAAAAAAAAGGAAATGGACCTTGAAGAGAAAAAGAATCAAATGCAAGGGGGAAATTGGAAATTGGAATTATTGGCTGCAAGTGCCCGAGAGCACCCAGCCGAAAACGGTGTTCTGAGCTAGGGGGAGGCCATCTTGGCATGGAACGACACCTGGCAGGATAATGTCCTGGTAGACATCGCATCCCAACACTATAAAAACAGTGGAGGGACGGAAAAAGTCTTCGTCGGCCAGATTGATGTTCCCGAAATGCTCGCGCACCTTGCCGGATATGGCTCTCGTGGGAGTGCGGCATTGCACGTGGGGATCGACCTTAAATACAACCTCCAACTTCAGGGTCGGAGAGGCCTTGGAGCGGATGGTCGCAGTGCAGGCATCTTCGTCTCCCACTCTCGTGATAACGAGCCCGAAAGCCTTCGCCAAGGAAGCACTTATTAGGCTCATAGGAGCGCACTGGTCGAGAAGTGCCATCGTCTCGAACGTTTTGACGCCAGTGTCGAATAGAATTCGGGCTGTTGGGAGGACGCTGACGCTCTTACGCTGCATGAGAGATGCCAGCGTAATGGATGGACCGGAGGATTGCGGTCGCGTCAGTGCTGATGGCGAGCGAGTCCTTGTGGACGGAGCGTGACTCCTGGAGCGAGCGGAACTAGCTCTGGAGGTTGAGCTTGCCGACGGAGATGGAGCCCTGGGTTGAGCTGCCGACGGAGATGGAGCCCTGGGTTGAGCTGCCGCCGTTGGGGTTTGCTGGTCCTCCAAGTGCAGCAACGAGTGGTGATCCCCTTGGCATTTGCGGCAAGAATCGCCGCTCCGACAGGTTGCCTCCGAGTGTTGATGGGCCAGGCAGTTGGGACAGTACTTATTTATAAGTACTGCCCGGAGACGCTTTTCAGCGCTCAGCTTAAGAAAGCGCTGACACTTCTTTAGGGCATGGACCCCTCGGCAGACACGACAGCGAAATGAGCCCACACCTCTGGGCTGGTGACGGCGCTTGGATGGACGATTGGCGGCTGGACGAGGAGACATATTGGAACTGGAAAACATGTAATTTAGATATATAAGTGAAGTGTGACATATACGTTTAAAATAGACAACACATGTTAGTTAGACTGCTGGAGCACATTGGGTTCTACTGGGAGAAGGATCAATTTGGCCACGGGCCGCTTGATGCCGCCACGGGTAGTTACAACATCTACCACGCGGACCAACTCATCAGCTCCTGGAAATGTGGCTTGTACTCGGCCGAGGCGCCATTCGTTGGGTGGAAGGTTGTCTTCTTTGACTATAACCATGTCGCCGTTGGAGGTTGGAAGTTGCCATTTGTTGCGTTTATGCAACTCCTTAAGGTATTCTTCCTTCCAACGGAAGCAAAACTGTTGGTTTTGAGCCTTGAGACGCTGCCACCGATTTAAGATAGACGCAGCGCTCTCCCTGATCTCAGGCTCTGCAAAGATAGGAGTGGGCCACCAACTAGGAAATGGCCTGGGGTCAAAGCTAACAAGTCAGTTGGATCCTCTGACATTGGGGATATTGGCCTGGAGTTCAAACAGGCTTCCACTTTTGACAGGAGAGTCGATAGCTCTTCAAACGTGTACTTGAAGCTAGAGGTAGACTTGTAAAACAAAGTCTTAAAACTTTTCACTCCGGCTTCCCATAGCCCTCCCATATGTGGGGCACTCGGAGGATTAAAACGCCATGTCAAACTTTGGTGACTATATGTTGACGTAGTACACGCTTTCACTGCCATCAGGAAATCACTAGAAAGGGCTTTAGAGGCTCCAACAAAGGTCTTACCGTTATCGGAGTAAACTTGTCGTGGGCAGCCTCGTCTTGCCACAAAACGAGCAAATGCTGCGAGGAACTTCTCGGTCGTAAGATCCGATGTGGCTTCCAAATGAATCGCCTTTGTGCTGAAGCACACAAATACGCAGACGTAACCCTTAGTGATGAGGCAGGCTCGACCTGTGTAGTTTTTTATATCGAACGGCCCAGCAAAGTCGACACCTGTATGAGTGAAGGGTCGCGAAAATGTGGATCTCTCTATGGGTAAATCCCCCATGAGTTGAGTTTGCAGTTTTTTTCGATAAACTACACAGATTCGGCAAGTGCTTATAGTAGCTTTGACAAGATTCCGGAGTTTTGGAATCCAATACTTGGATCGTATAAGGCGGATCATTAACTGGTTCCCACCGTGGAGAGAGACTCGATGCGTAAATTTGACAAGGAGTCGTGTGAGTGTGCATGAATATGGGAGGATGACGGGGTACCGCTCATCATAGCTTAACGATTCTGACGCTCTCACACGACCGCATGCTCTCATAACTCCTTTTGTATCTAGGAAAGGGTTCAGGTTCAGAATACTACTGGTAGATGGAATGTTCTGCTTGTTTAGCAAGCACTGATACTCTCTGAGGTACTCTTTGCGTTGAGTAATCACGATAAGTCGTTCTTGAGCCTCGGATAGCTCATTGCTACTAAGCTCGACTGAGAACAAGGCATCAGGTTTTTGACACCGTTTTATGAATCGGTACACATAGGCCATGACTCTAAGGGCTGTGGCGAATTCAGAAAATCGCTCCATCAAAACGAATTGTGGAGGCAACTCTGCTAAGTTGCATTTCACTGGACGAAGTTCTTCATCTGTTTCATGGACCGATTCAACCGGGGATGGCCATTCATCTTGAGACAATTGCAGCCATTCTGGCCCATGCCACCAAAGACTATTTGCAACCAGGTCCTCAGCAGGTACACCTCTACTGGCGAGATCAGCAGGGTTGTTCTCGGATCTCACGTGTGACCATTTGCTCGAATTGACGGATTGCGTTATCTTAGCTACTCTGTTAGCCACAAAGGTCGTCCATTTGCATGGTTGTTTGCTGAGCCAGGCTAACACGATGGTGGAGTCTGTCCAATAGAACGACTCCTGACTTTCGATAGACAGCTTCGGAAGGAGTGCGGACGATAACTCCGCCAGAAGGACCGCGCCGCACAACTCTAAACGAGGCAAGGAGATGGTCTTCACAGGAGCGACTCTGGTTTTAGACATAAGGAGATGAACTGTAGTTTCGTGCGGAGTTTCGATGCGAATATATATTGCTGCCCCATAGGCACGCTGGGAAGCATCGCAGAAACCGTGAACCTGCACTTTCGCTTTTGGATGATAGCGAACCCATCTTGGGATACGAATCTCTTGGAGAGTTGGATAGCTCTCAAGGAAATTGTGCCATCTTTGAAGCAATTCCTTTGGCAAAGTTTCGTCCCACCCAAGTTCATGCAACCAAATCTCTTGCATAAAGATTTTAGCACTAACTACGAATGGAGCAAGCCAGCCTGCTAGATCAAACAGTTTGGCAATTTGTGAAAGCACCTCCCGCTTAGTGTAAGAGGACTTCACTTCGACATTGGAGGGAGCGAAGCGGAACTCGTCGGTGTCTGCGTGCCAGCGGATACCTAGAGTCTTCGCTATGCTGGCTTCTTCAATATCTAGGAAATCAGCTCGCAGCAAATGCTCTTTAGGAATGCGAACTAACACATCTTTGTGATTGGAGGTCCATTTGCGAAATGGGAAACCTGCCGCATCAAGAGCCTTACGTAGCTCATCGATGGCCCGAATCGCACTCTGTTTGGTGTGCGATCCTGCCAGCACGTCATCAACATACATAAAATTCAAAATGATGTCGCTTGCTAGTGGAAATTGTAAAAGAACATCTTTAGCCAATTGCTGCAAGACCCGAATCGCCAGAAATGGAGCACAGTTCACTCCAAATGTGACTGTGTTGAGCTCAAAATCAGTGAGCTCGTCATTCCCATTTCTAAATAGGATTCTCTGGAAGGGAGTGTGGTTCGGGTCGACTAGGATTTGCCGATACATCTTAGTGATATCGGCATTGAAAACGAATTGGAAAAAACGCCACTTTAATATTTGGATGGTCAAATCTGATTGTAAAACAGGTCCTGGATGAAGGACGTCGTTCAGACTTTTCCCGTTTGAAGAGGGACTTGAGGCGTTGAATACAATGCGAACCTTTGTGGTGGTGCTGTCAGGTTTGAATACAGCGTGATGAGGAAGATAGAAGTTATTTGAATCGTTACTTGGAGGGACTGGCCGCATATGACCTAAGTCCAGGTATTCCTGAATAACGGAGTCGTACTGCTCTTTTAGCGGAATGTTTCTCTTGAGGCGACCTTCGTTTCTGAGAAACTGGTCAAGTGCGATGGACCTTGAATGTCCCAAATTAATGTGTTCAGGATTCTTGAAGGGTAACGAAACTACATATCTGCCACTCTTATCTCTTGTCGTGGTGCGGACAAAATTATTTTCGCATACGGAATCAGACTCTTTTACCAGCTTCGCTGGTAGATCCTCCACCACCCAAAACTTGGTAAGAAGATCATCGAGTCTTTGCTCTTTGCTGACCGAGATCCTAGTAGTAAAGGACGAAACGGTTGTCAAGTTGGATTTTGACACTGGCCCTGTAAGGATCCACCCGAAGATGGTTTCTTGGCCTAACAGGGATCCACAAATATTCGGAAGTGAGCCGCCTAACAAGATGGATGGGAGGATATCTGCGCCTAGTAGCACATCTATCTGCGAACTCTGATGAAAGGATGGGTCAGCGAGCTGAAGATTTGGCAGGTTTTCTATAAAACTTTGTAGAATAGGGTAGGAAGGTAGCTTACCTGCCAAATGCGGAAGCACGAAGGCTGAGGTCTCTATTTGGAGTCTTGGTTTCGTTGGAGAGCCTATATGGAAGTGACACAACTTCTGAGGATTGGCTGCAATGGCTTGATTCAGGCCAGCGACTTGAGCTTGGACCGCTTGGAAAGGAGGCTTGATGAGATTAAACATTCGCTCAGATATGAACGTTGCCTCTGATCCTGAATCAATCAATGCGCGTGCTTTGAAACAAGTGCCCAAATGGCAAATGTTTATTACAGCAGTGCCGAGAAGAACACCTTGAGTGTTAGCCGAGAAATAGTTTTGGACATGTGATGTGGGAGCTGTGGACTGTATAATCGGACTTTGCGTTACCGCAGTAGAACTGGAAGATGCTGTTGCAGAAGGCGTAGAAGGAGGGTCACCACGATGCAGGAGCGTGTTGTGGCGGCCTTTGCACGTAAAGCAATTGTGCTGACTTGTGCAATCTTTAAGATGATGGCCTCTTGCAAAGCAATTTAAGCATAATTTCTGCTGTTTAATGAAATTGGATCTCTCATTAACAGACATCTGGAGGAAACGCTGGCACAGACGCACTGGATGATTCTCTTTTGAGCAAAGTTTGCAAGTTTGCGGTTTGACACTAACTTTTGCTTCAAAAGAGTTGACCTTGTGTGGATTGGGCTCTTTGCGAGCTGGCTTGAAATTATGCGTACTGGTGCTCGGTTTCATGTCTTCTATCGCTTCTAGAGTGCGATAGCGTTCCAATAGGAATTTATTCATTTCACCCCAAGTCGGAATCTCTGCCTTATTCTGGAGCGATTGCTCCCACAAAGAAAGCGTGAGCTTTGGTAACTTGGAGGAGCATAGAAAGACTAATATACAATCCCAATTTTCTGTGCTTATTTTGGAATGATCTAGAGCCGTTAAGCAACCTTGGATAGTGCTTTGTAAATCTTTGATAGCGGCTCCAGATTCTTGGGAAACTGACTGAAGGTTGAAAAGGAGTTTAAGCTGACAGTTGACTAACAGCCTCTTATTTTCAAACCTATCAGTCAAATCCCTCCACGCTGATGCGAAGCCGTCATTCGTGAGCGGGGATTTGGCCACAATTGCCTTCGCTTCACCGCTGGTCTTCGCATTGAGGTGGAACAGCTTTTCGACTTGGGTTAAACTGGGATTGTTTATGTAGACCGCAGTAAAGAGGTCTCTAAAAGTGGGCCACTTTGTATAGTCTCCGCCAAAGACTTCTGTTTCCACAGGAGGTAGTCTACACCCTCTGGGCTGGAAACTAACAGGAGGAGGTGCCGAAACTGTAGCGCTCTCAATATTCTCACTTAAATAAGCTGCACAACGCTCGTAAACTGAATAGCAGTGGTCATATTTTGATTGAATTACTTGTCTATCTTCAAGATTACCTTCAGTCTGACAGAGTGTGTTGGAACAACTCTCCCACTCATTTTCCACTTTTTCCCATAAGGACTGGACTTGTTGCAAACGGATCTTATGAGTTTGAAGAGAAACGTCAGCTGATAAGTCGATCTTCGACTCAAACTGACTTAGTTTGTCAGTGACAGCGATAAACTTTTGCAGAGACATTATTATGGCTTTGGAAATTTGTTGACCGACTGCTCGAGTAGTTGGCTGGCTATTTAACAGAATTGCTGGCACCTTAGCAGGAGTAGACGAAGACGTTTGAGACTTAGATGGAAGTTTGTCAGAAGTATCAACTTTTCTTACTGTGGCGGGTGAAGAATTTCTTCGTGAAGATAGATTTGGAACAGAACTCGATTTTCTATGCTGAGTTACAGGAACAGAGAGACTTTTCTTAGAGTCTTTATCGCTATCAAGTGGCATACTAGGCTCTTCTGTGAGCCGATATTTCAAAAAGTTGAAAAAACCAATATAAATATGTAAGATGGGGGTGAAATGAACAAACGGAACGATGAAATTGGAACGAAACAAGTTCCAAAAAAATATTCTTCGTGTGAGGATGTTAGCGAATGGACTGTTTTATAACCAAGATTAATACGCTGTGAAAGGATTGGAATGGAACGCTGACAATGGATGAGTGAATGTGCAAAAAAAAAAATATAAAATTTAATTTTTTCTTATAAATAATATTATTGTCAACTTTCGACAAAAAACTTATATGCCCCACCTTGTGTAGGGTATAGGGTATTTTCGGCTGCACAAAGAGTAATGTAGACAACTCCGTTAAGTGTCTGTATGTATGCAGCTTTTGCTTTTTGACAAAATAAATAAGTAGATTGTGTGTATATATGTGCATATGTCTAAGCCGGCAAATGCACTTGCGTATATGTTTATATGAAGAGATGTTGGTTTAGTATGCAATAAATATATGTTTATAAATTTGTGTTTTATTTATTATTTAATTGGTTTAAGGAGTTACATATGCCGCTTGGGAATGAATTTGGCAATGTAAATATCGATGAGGAATTTGTATGTGCTTTTGTTAGTAGGAATAACATGCAATTTTGGAAAAAGTTCATACAAAATAAAGATCACTTGGCGAAAGGCTTTTATTTAAACGTTGATCGTAGGAACTGTGTGTTTTTACATACATACATACGTACGTTAGCCGTAGGTCAGCACCCTCGTACGTGTATGTATGTATGTGCGGTGGATATTTAAAGCACTGTAATATTTGGAGACTTACACGCACTCGTATATGGCGATATTTGCCGTAAATATTCTTCGTTTTGGTAAAACTTTAAATTATAGGAAAAAAAAACACACAGAACACTTTCGCCAAGGAAAACCTTTTAGTATGTTTCATATGTATGTACTTAGCTGGTTATGGAATTGGGTGTAGCGTAGATGAGCGCAAGTTGATGTCCACCAAAACTGTTGGGCGATTGGATCGGGGGGATGTTAAATCCACTTGAATAAATTAATTAATCCGGCTCGAAGGACCAATGATTGTGGTGGGGTGGACGTCTTGAAAAACTCCTGGAGTGGCTGCAGAACAGATGCTGTGAAAACCGGCGCGAAAATATTTCGGGGTAAAAATGACAATTCGGGGGCGTCGATCTTTTCTGTTTCACTGTTTATTTCGCACTAAAAACAATTATGTGGCTAAGCTTAAGTCTAGGTTGGAGAGGAGAGAAAGCTCGGACGGTGTGGAACGCGTCGTAGGAAAAGCTCCCTGCACTGCGATCGTGGTGCATACCTTTGCGCGCAAACAGTATACGAGGATCTTTAATAGTTAGTGGAACTTTATTCAGGGGAAACTTATAAGTTTAGAGTATGTATGTATTGTGTATGTTGGTTTTGTTACGTATGACTGTACTGCATGACGTCTGACGAGAATAAATGTGTCGCGTGAGTGGTAGGTTTAGTGCACGCAAGTCATAGGTGTGGTGTGAATACCATGAGCAGTGTTGTATATCGTTAGCACTCCTAATCAATCACGACTCATGTGTAATCCAAACTCCAACTAAATCGTGCACTTAATGATTAAGGTTACTTAACATTTTTCTATTGTAGTTCAATGCATTTTACAAAATTAAAATGATTGGTCTTAGCTAAATTCTTCGTGAAGACATCGGCTATCATGTCACCAGTTGGGACGTAAGCAATGCGAACCAAACCCTCCTTCAAGATCTCCCTTATGTGATGCACCTTCACGTCGATATAATAACAAATAACTGCTGCGCACCAAGGTTGTCACAATGAATCTGAATGGCTGATTTCACTCTCATCAGCCTCAAATCGAATGAGTAGATTGCGAATGTAAACCGCCTCTTTTGATAAGATATAAGGCGATATTCTCAGCCTCCGTGCTGCTGAGCGCTGTAGTCGTCTGCTTCAGGGATTCCCAGCTAATGGCTCCTCCTGCCAGCAAACACACATAGCCGGTGAATGATTTGCGATCTGTCATGTCATCAGCCCAATCTGCGTCGACGTAGCATTCGATTGCCTTGTCCTGACGTGAAAATCATAACTCCAAATCGATCCTTTTTGCTAAGTATCGAAGGATATGTTTTGCCGCTGCCTCCTGCTCAGAATGTGGGCCTTTATTGAGCTGCGCTAACTTGTTGATGGAGTGCGCAATATCTGGGCGAGTTAGTACTGCAATCTATGATAGCTCGCCAATGAGCTTTTGGTAGGAAGTGATGTCGACTCTCCGGCAGTCTTCATTGTAGCAGGCCACTTGAAAATTCACCTCCAGTGGCGTAGATACTTGTCGACACTCAGTCATGATGTACTGCTCCAGCAATTCTTTGATGTACTTTCGTTGATTGGGCGATATCTCTTCAGTAACCTCGTAATGCTTTAGTTCTAAGCCCAAAAAGAACTTCATTGGACCCATTGTTGTCTAACGACAGGTGCGAATATCTCCCTGTAGTCAATCCCAAAGCGTTGACTGCATCCCTTGGCCACTAAGCGGGACTTAAACTTCTGGACAGTTCCATCTGGATTCGACTTCACAGCGTAAACCCATTTACTCCCAATTGGCTTTTTGTACTTTGGCAACTCTGTCAGAAACCAGGTATCACTCTGCACGAGTGCCTCAAATTCATGTTCCATCAACGCTTGCCACAGCTCGCACTCAGTTGACTCTTTCGTCCCTTTATAAGTTTCTGAAACCTTTACGTTGGCCGCAATCATTGCGTTAAGCATATGATATTCTTCTCTGGGACGTCCAGGTTTGCCAGTACGGATAATGCTTGGCCGGCCTGGCCCTCTTCTTTGCTCATTTCCTGTAACGATATCAGAATTTCCCTGATCCTGATTTTGCCTTGCTCATTTTGTGATCTGTATCAACAACAATGGACTCTTCTTGTGTCTGCTGCACTTCAACTGATAATCAGTCCTCTGAGTCTGATTCATATGTCAGGTCACTTGGCTCAATCAATTTCTCAGGTTCTACGAAAATGACATCCCTGCTTGCTATTAATTTACCTGGATCTTTGTTATAGAGCCGATAAGCCTTTGCTGTTTCTAAATATCTTACCATTAGATATGCATGTCCTTTTTGAGCAAATTTTGACTTTTTTGTTTTGTCCAAAGCTATCGCTAATGAGCCAAATACTTTCAAATGCGATACTATTGGCTGTTTACCTTACCATACTTGAATAGGAGTTACATCAACCAAGGTGTTTGAAGCTACTCTGTTTCGTAAGTATACTGCAGTCAGAATCGCTTCCGCCCAATATGCTTCGCTTCGTCCGAAATGTGGCAACATGCTTCTTGCTATTTCCACTAAAGTAATATTGGCCCTCTCCGCAACACCGTTCTGCTGAGGTGTATGCGGCACTGTTAAATTTCTTTTTGGACCGCAGTCCTTCAAATACTTATCAAAATCTTTCGACAAAAATTGTCCGCCAGTGTATCTGTATGCAGAGTTTTAAATTTTCTTCCTGTTTGGCGTTCTACAAGATTTTTGAACTCTTTAAATGCCTCAAATACATGATCTTTTGTTTTGAGAAAATAAACTGATACCTAAGTTAAACAATCGTCTATAAAGGTGGCAAATTATCGATTTCCACCCAATGATTGCTTCCTCATAGGACCACATATGTCGCTATGAATCACATCACGTACACCTTTTGTCCTGTTTTCAGTGCGTTTCGGAAATGATTTCACACAGATTTTGCTCTTAGCACAAGTTGCACACAGCTTACTTGGCTTACTCATACCCTTTAGTCCAATTACCATTTCTGTGGAACTCATTTTTTATAGGGCGCCGAAATTCACATGGCCAAAACGGTTATGCCACTTCAATGTGTCCTTTTGCTGAACTACACTGCAACATTTCTCTTATTTATCCTCAACAACAAATATTCCATTCTGCAATATCGCTTGAAATATAACTTTCTTTTCATCTAGAACTTGGCACAAAACTTAAAAAAAATTGCAGATTTCCATGACTCAAGACTTTTGATACGGATATGAAATTATTTTGCAAGCTTGATATGAAAATAACATCTTTTAGTGTCACTTGCTCTTTATTAAATACTACAACAACATTCCCATGCCCTTCAGCAATCAATGATTTTCCGCCAGCTAGTAACACTTTCTGCTTGTTTTCGTTGAACGAAGTGAAACGGTCCCTATCGCAACATAAATGCGAGGTAGCACCACTGTCTACGCACCATTTATTTTTATCCTGATCGTAAGGCCCGATGGAATTTAAAAATGAAACAAATTTTTGTTCATCTTTATTAACATTTGTACTCATGCACATTGCGCTTATATTACCTTATTTGCATATATTTATTACTTTTTTCGCTATCTACTTATTGCTCTTTCTTTTTAGCTCGACAATTTGCTGCGAAATGTCCTGGCTTGCCACAGTTGTAACATTTTTTCTTCTCGCTGTTTCCTTTCTTATCAAATTGTTGCTTCCCCTTATAACTCTTACTAACAAACACTTTTGTAGTACTTTCTTCTTCTGTGTTTTCGATAGCTTCCCTCTAGTACTGAAGGTGGCGATTGGCCATGCTCACACTACCTACTCGGCTGGTTCTTACGTGGGTACTTGCTTAAGTAGCCCCATGGTAAACGAACGTCGAACCACCGAAAAAATAAAAATACTATTGGCCTGTATATTCTGTAACCCACAACGAAACAGGGTACGAGATACGCAGATAGCAAAAGGAGTAATATTAGCCATTTTAATCATTATAATTTAAAATTTATAGCTAATCCATCAGAGATATATAATTTCTCAAAGCAGATTTGAGTTCAGCGTTAGAAACTTGTCTAGAATCAATATTTTATTATTTATTTGCGCTCCTGTGCTGAGAGTATATGAGTTTTTACACATTGTAAAAACACTTTCTTAACACTAAATAATAGAGATTATAATTGTTTTATAGTTCTTAAAATGTTAAGACTAGATGGATTTGGCTACTTTTATTTTGCATCTAGTTCTAGGAACCATAAAGAATCAAAATAAAATAAAAACACAATTTCACCATTGAAAAGTAGTATCTTTGGCCAGAGTATGACTCAGTCCGTCCAGGCCACTTTGCAGAACATTTGTAAAGTGCCGAGATCTCTGAGTTGAGAATATGGCCCGAAATAGGTGTTAGGTTTGGCCACAAAGGTTATTTTCTACACCAAATTTAGAGGGGAAACTTCACTAGAATGTGCGTCAAAATGGACCGCACGAAAATATATTGCGAAGTGGGTTGTGGAGTATCTACCCTGTTCACACGATGACACTGAGAGATCGGGCGCAATCGAGTGTAGGGTATTCACCCTGTCCACTCGAAAGAATCTAGTATGCTTGGCGATACGGGTGAGTGTAGGGTTTCCACCCTGTTCACTCGAAAATGATCTAGGCTGTTTGGCAACCAAAGCTGAGTGTAGGGTATCGACCCTGTTCACTCGAAAACACTTGAGATTCTTTGGAAAGAACTGAGTGTAGGGTATCGACCCTGTTCACTCGAAAACACTTGAGATTCTTGGAAGGAAACTGAGTGTAGGGTATCGACCCTGTTCACCCGAAAACACTTGAGATTCTTTGGAGAGAACTGAGTGTAGGGTATCGACCCTGTTCACTCGAGAGGACTGAGCAAGTTAAGGTGACGATCCAGGTAGGCAAATGAAGAGTTCACACAGTTTAGTAGATGGTAAGCTTTAATTATATTTTTTCCAATGACTGAGTTCGTACACTTTCCCTATACCGCACTCCGACACGTGGCCTATTCTGTACTACCTAAGGCTCGCGGCCCTGACACACTTACCCCGAAAGTTTCCCAAAAACACCTCGTCAAAACTTTGGTTGCCAATTTGTTGCCGGTCTGGATCACGCGTCGCCGTACGCCTGGGTGTCTGGGGTTGGTTGTCCTCCTCCTCCACTTCCTAACTTGTGTTCAAAAAATCCCAAGATCGGTGGCGTCGCTTGCTGTCTCTTTTCCCCTCGCTGATTTTCCGCGTATTTGGGCAGTGTGCCCATACTCTGGGTCGTGTGGGTCGCGCGTGTCAGGGCTGGCGAGCTATGTGGGTTCTTTGGAACTAGTTCTAGCGAAATTCAAATATTTGGGCTATCGATTCAGTTTGACTTTTACTCCATGAAATTCCAACTTGTTACTATATATAAGTTAACAAGTAACCATGTTAGGCTTAATAATTATAATACTAAGTGATAGTATCATGTACCAAGATATATTTAAGCAACCCTCGCTATACCCAATTCGGGTAAGCATAGATTCAATATGCTGACGAGTCAATTCCTCGAGTTGACACTCGCGCATGTCCCGAGTGCTTTGTTATCGCTTATGATTATGCTGAGTCGGCTCTGCCGGCTAAAACATTGTAGGAGCTAATGACAGCATATTTTCCCTCTGCTACTGTGGCCATCCGCCTTCGACGTAGCTTGATTTGATTTTGTAATTTATTTCTGAAAGCACCACCAAAACGATTGGTTGAATAAAAGCATTACTCCGCTCGTGACCGATATATCATATTGTTTAATTGCTAAGCACAAGCTAGCAAAGGAAGATTAACTTCCCAACATAATCAACGTAGACTACGGGCGTACGGACCCAATACGAGTATCCAGCAAACTCAACAGCGAGATCGATAGTTGGCTCACACAGGATTGGAGACAAATATAATCTTGCCAACACCCAACAAAATATTTGGCGCCCAACTAAGAAGGACTCAAGCCTTGAGGAGGAGAAATAGTCTAGAGTCCCTATTAAAAACAAGCATGTAAGTTCAAAGGGGATTTCAAATCAGAATTGAAAAAGTTATACAAAGTGAAAAAGAAAATTTTCTGTTGCTAAAAACAAGAGTTATTGTGAGAGTTTATTTGTGATTTGCGACCAACCAGCCAAATTCCTAAATTCCAGTGAGGTATAATCCAAAGAATCATTCAGTAAACACTGATGAGCTGGGCAGGCCCATTTAGAGAAGTAAAAAGAGAATACGACAGTGAAGACGGTTGGGAAGAAGATCAAGAAGATCATACATCAACGTATCAACCAGACACAAACATGGACGTGAATCAGATTCGAGCTTTGGTGGAAAACACTGTTAGCCAGGCGGTTAACCATGCTGTTAATCAAGCTTTAGCACAGCAGCAGGCAAATTTTCAAGTTGAACTTAATCAAGTTAGGCAACAGGTTAGTAACTTACAGATTGAGGCACCACAAGTGGAAATCTATAGGAAAATTACAGTGGATCATGATGTAGTATGCAACTTATCACTTGACATAAAAAAATCTGTGCGTGAATTTAATGGCATTCAAGACCAGTATGTAGGGTGGAGGCAAGCGGCAACCAATGCATATGAAATTTTCAAACCATTTAGTACCAGCACGGCATATTATCAAGCAGTAACTATTTTGAGAAACAAAATTGTGGGACCTGCCGATGCTGTATTAGTTTCACACAACACAGTGCTTAATTTTGACGCGATAATAGCGAGACTTGACTGCACATACGCTGACAAAACGTCGCTACGGCTTTTACGCCAGAGCTTAGAAATGGTCAGGCAAGGGGATATGACACTCATGGAATACTATGACGACGTTGAGCTAAGGCTCACCCTTGTTACAAACAAAATTGTCATGACTCATGAACCTGAAGGATCTGCACTGATCTGCAATGAAGTCAGGGGAGGACGCGTTACACGCATTTATTTCAGGCCTCAAACGGTCCTTAAAAGCATATGTGTTGCCGTCAAAACCAAAAGATCTGCCTTCCGCACTAGCAATGGCTAGGGAAGCGGAATCAAGCATTGAGCAAAGTATATTTTCAGCTTCATACGCTAAAGCTATAGAAGAAAGAGCTCAGGCGACTGGAAATAGCAAAAGTCGCCCCAATACCAAACAAAGCAAGAATAGCAGAGACGACAGAGATCAGGGAAGAAACCCTTTCTACAAAAATCAGCACAATAATAGTCAGAGTCGTGATCAAAATCGAAAAGAGGGTCATGACCAGGCTCCAGGCTCTTGACCGACTTTCTTTTTTGTTTTATTATCATTTTTTATTGTGGTCGCCGGCTGGAGTAGCGGTACTCTTATATTTGTCAATATTTTATTGCCCATATTTTTAAAGGAATCAATTGAAACGTGATCAAAGATTTTTTCGCACGGTGCCATTTTTAGTTGAGTAATTCCATGTGTACCGGCTTCTCGCTCAAGCCTTTGGAAAAATTGATCTTTATCAAAAACTCCATTTGTACAGGGTTGCCCATATTCGACGGACCCATGTTTTTTTTAAAAAAATCAAAGAAAAAAATAAAAATTTGGCGGTTGGCAATCTTAATCATTTAACTTGTTCCAAGTAGATTTGTTTACATCAATTTTTGAATATGATATCTCTCAAATGGCCGCCTCTGGCGTTGATGGCGTATTGTGCCCTTTTTGCAGCATTTTCCATCGTTTTCGCCAACATTTCGGCCGGAATAGCGGCTATTTCTTCACGAATGTTGTCCTTGAGCTCTTCTAAGGTCCTTGGCTTGTTAACGTAAACCTTTGACTTCAAATATCCCACAAGAAGAAGTCAGGCGGCGTCAAATCGGGCGAACGCGGTGGCCAGTCCAAATCACCACTTTTCGACATCAAACGGCCCGGAAACAATTTCTTCAGAAAATCGATTG
Source organism: Lordiphosa fenestrarum (assembly GCA_035044985.1). Classification (NCBI taxonomy): domain Eukaryota; kingdom Metazoa; phylum Arthropoda; class Insecta; order Diptera; family Drosophilidae; genus Lordiphosa; species Lordiphosa fenestrarum. The sequence continues at coordinate 63,493 of JAWNNO010001508.1, read as the reverse complement.
TTATGCGACTTGTGTGCGGTGGAGCGCCGTCTTGTTGAAACCAGAACTGCCTCATACGCTTTCGACGAATAATTGGCATCACAAAATTGGTCATCATGTCGCGATAACGCTCCTGGTTGATGGTAACAGCATGGCTATTTTCATTTTGGAAGAAAAACGGCCCAATGACCGTTTTCGCAAACTGTGACTTTTTCGTCATGAAGAGGCACTTCTTGAATCTCCGGAGGATTTTCAGTGGCGTAAATACGGCAATTTTGCTTATTTACGGTCCCATTCAATGTGAAATGGGCTTCATCGGACATGATAATGAGTTTTCACAATTGACTTGTTCTGTTGAATGTAAATTTCAACTTATTCAGAGCGCTCGCGTGGCGTGTATTGTTCCATGGTAAAAATCTGCTTGGACTGACGCTTCAAACGCGGTATGTCGTTAAGCGATCTGACATTTCTGTCAAAAGTTATGGCGTTGCCAGATGGGTCCGTCGAATATGGACAATCCTGTATATAGATCATCAACATGAATTCTTGCAATTACTTTTTTTCCATGTTTGAAGAAACATGTTAGTAAATTTACTTGCAAGGGACCGACGAAAACCCTCTAACTGAACCACTATGGGTACATTAATAATGGAACACACAAAGAACCCAACTCGGGCTGGGATATCAGCCCAAACGTCGGTGGAAGGCGTGACTGCTACCACCGGCGGGCACGGTGGGGAGAGGATCCTCACTTCGTGTCGCCAGCGGTCACACCTCTGTCGTGGTTGGAGCAGGCCAGGACAGTTGTACAGCTACTGCCGATACGACAAGGACCAAAGTGTGGCGCGGTACTGCAGTCGATACAGACTCGGACTGTGAATCGCATGGAGGTTCAACTAATACAGAGGCGGAAGAAAAGCTGCTGCTTTCTCCAGTTCGGGCGGCGTCTAGTACCAAAAATAAGGAAAAACCCACACGAACAAAGGAGGGCATGCGAGCGAAAGCCCAGTATAAAGCGGCTCTCAAAATCAAGGCGAGACTGAACGGAAGCGGTGAGCTCACCCTAGAGGAGAGAAACAAGCTTGCGTGGGCCGAGCAAAAGATTAAGGAGGAGTGAAAACACTTCGCGGAGAAACCGGCGATGCAAGCCACCTCCGCCAAATACGCCAATAAAATGGAGGAGTGCTTGGCCAACAAGCGGCAGCGCTCAACTGAGCAAGCAAAGGCGGAGGCCCCTGCCAGTAAAAAGCCCCGCCAAAGACCGCAGAACCAGGCACAACCAAAAAGACAAGTCAGCCCAAGGAATCAGCTAGCGACGTAGCAAAACGGCATCTCACCGTAGCTATCGTCGACAAAAGCGACCCTAACGGCAAGATGACGCCCGAACAGTGGAAGCAAGTAGAGGAGAAGCTGTTCGAGGAAATTTTTAAAAGGATGGAAGACCCAGCCGCGCAACCTGTAGCGTTTTACGGAGCAGGCTGGCTGTATGGAGTCAAAATCCGAAGATGCAAGGATGACCCCACCCTTAAGTGGGTCTCAAGCGTCGTTGCTGACATGGGAAGCCTGTGGGAGAGTGCCCAGCTGGAGGTTGTGGACAGAACCTGCATTCCGTCCGTTCCGAAGGCGAAAGTACTCTTTCCACGGGTCACACCAAAGGAGCAGGCGCTGAAACTTCTACAGTGGCAGAATCCTGATGTGCCAACTGGAGACTGGAAGGTACTACATGTTGCAAAGCCCGACAAAAACGGGCAGCACATGGTCCTCCAGATCAACAAGGAAGCCGAGGATCTGCTCTACCCAAGATTCGGGGTGATGGCATGGGGAGTAGGTAGCGTGCACCTACGTCTCAAGAAACGCCACCCCGAGGACACTAATGAGCACACACTGGAGGCTGGAGATTTGGAGAACGACCTCGGCATCGACATGATGGTCGAAAAAGCCAGCAGCCTCGATATTACGGGGGCAGTACAGTCTGCTGAAGAAGACGAGGATGGCGACACAACCTTGCAGGCTGACCCATCGGGACCGGAGGATGCGGACACCAGTTATGCAGTTGAAGGTCCTCCAGGTCAACTTGCATAAGAGCAAGATCGCCTCGGCGGAGCTCCTTCCAACCTTGGAGGAAGGACCCGCAGATGTGGCTTTAGTTCAGGAACCTTGGATAGCGGCGGGAAACAAGGTCGCCGGACCAAAGTCACAAAACTACAACATCTTTTACCCCACCCCAGTAAGTAGAGCAAGGACTGCCATTCTAGTAAGAAAAGGCATCTATGCGTATTTAATGACTAATTACAGCACGGACGATCTCACTGTTGTGGCCTTGGAGGGTGGCAGGGACGAGCCAATTCTTATGGCGTCCTGCTACATGGCGCATGAGCGAGAGGCACCACCAGCTGAACTCGGAAGACTGACGGCGGAGGCAAGCTACAAGAAGCAACCCCTCGTCATCGGAACGGACGCCAACGCACACCACACTGTGTGGGGCAGCCCGGACATCAACGACAGAGGTGAGTCTCTCTTACATTTTATTATACAAACCAGTCTAAGTGTAGAAAACGTTGGAGACGTACCCACATATGTGGGACCAACCTCAGCCAACGTCCTAGACTTAACCATGACCCTAGGGAACAGTACTCAGGCGTCAGAATGGAGAGTTCTTGATAAACCCTCCTTCTCCGACCACAAGTACATCCAGTTCAAGATACAATTTGACTACTGTCAAACTAGAAACGTCTATAGGAACCCCCGGAATACCGACTGGGTGAAGTACCTTAAGACAGTGGAATCAAAACTGCCGACGTCAACGCCCATCTGCTCGGTGGAAGATATTGAGAAGTCCGTGAAGACGCTCACTGTCAATCTCATCGAAGCACAATAAACCTCGTGTAGGCTCACAGTTACAAAACGGAGAACCAGACCCCCATGGTGACTCATGGACTTCAGGACTTAAACACTCGACTGGTCTGGATGGCATAATTCCCGCCATGCTAAAAGCGACTAATGGTTTAGTCGTACCATGGCTACAGTCCATTTTTGAAGCCTGCCTGGGGTGGGGCTATGTACCTGTGGCCTGGAGGACAGCACGTGTTGTGTTCCTACCCAAATCGGGGAAATGCAGTCACGTGCAGCCAAAAGACTACAGGCCCATTAGCCTCACTTCATTCCTGCTTAAAACAATGGAAAAGTTACTTGATCTCCACATAAGAGAAGGCATGAACCTGACCTTGGAGAACAACCAACACGCATACACGAAAGGGAAATCGGTGGAAACAGCGCTACACTCCCTAGTAGCCACCATCGAGAAAGCAATGTACCATAAAGAGTATGCCTTGGGAGCATTCCTTGACATATCTGGTGCATTCAACAACGTCTCCACGGAGGCGATAATGCGCAGCCTAAGAGCTGTATCAATTCATAAGGCTTTGAACTCGTGGATATACAACCTGCTGAGCTGCAGAAGAGTACAAGCCGAGTGGGGTACCACAACCATGACGAAGGAGGCACACGGCGGCACGCCTCAAGGCGGAGTACTGTCACCCCTTCTTTGGAACCTTGTGGTTAACGAACTGCTAACAAAATTTCGCAGGAAAGCACCCAAGATAACTGCATATGCCGACGACATATGCATAATTATCATCGGAAAATGTCCATCGACTCTCAGCTCAATCATGGACTCTACACTCAAAGAGATACTAAAATGGGCCACAGAAGCCGGACTTAGTATTAATGCGGAGAAGACGGACCTCATTCTCTTTACCAAGAGATACAAGGTACCGCCATGGATTCCACCAAAGATAAATGGAATAACACTAACACCAAAGAATAACGTCAAATACCTTGGAGCAGTAATCGATAGTAAACTGTCATGGAAGGCGAATGTGGAAGAAAGAGTGAAGAAGGCGACCAACGCACTATATGCATCCCAGAAGATGCTGAGTAGCACTTGGGGCCTATCACCAAGTCTGATGCACTGGCTTTTCATTTCAGTAATACGACCGATACTGCTACACGGCATACTGGTATGGTGGCAGGCCACGGAGAAAACCACATACCTAAAGCTGATGGAGAAGACCCAGCGACAGGCACTGGTCTGTATTACGGGGGCGCTGAGGTCCACTCCAACCAAAGCATTAGAACACATCTTAGGTGTCAACCCTCTGGACATCCAAGCACGCCTTCTGGCACAAAAGACCGCCCAACGTCTATGTGCGACAGGCACCATGGCGCTACAAAGCTATGGACACAGCATAGTTGGTAGAGAGATCAATAGTAGCACGGACTACATTATCCCAAAGATCAACCCAATATGCACATCTGCACTATTAGGACCAGAAGACTGGCGTACAGGACTGGCCCAAGAAGCAACGCACCTCTTTACAGACGGCTCAAAGATGGACCTAGGAGTCGGAGCCGCCGTATACTGTGCAGAGCCAGAAATAAAGCTCTCATACAAACTGCCAAACCACTGCACCATATTCCAGGCGGAAGTCTTCGCAATAAGGAAAGCAGCGGAGTTGGCGGAAATTCACGCTCCATACAACCAAATAAATATCTACGTGGACAGCCAAGCGGCAATCAAGGCAATGCAAGGACACTCCATCAACTCCAGAAATGTCCTTGCGAGCAGGGAAGCGCTAGATTCCCTCAGCATCTCCAGAAAGGTGCAAATCTACTGGATTCCCAGCCACCGGGGCATCGACGGAAACGAGATGGCAGACAGTCTTGCAAAAGCCGGAGTCGTACTCGGCCAAGAAGATACATTTAACATACCTATCTCCATACAGACGCTTCATAGCAAGATGGAAGAGATAGCAGAGAAAGAAGCGGAGGTAAGGTGGGAAAACACCAGCGGATGCAGAATCTCTAAAATTATGTGCAAGACAAGAGACAAAAAACTTACGCACTATCTGCTTCAGCTCCAGAGAAGAGACTGTAGACTGCTCATTGGCATACTAACGGGACACTGCCTAGCAGCCGCTCATGCGATAAAGCTAGGCATAACAACAGAGGACACCTGCAGGAAATGTATGGAACCTGGAGTCGCAGAAACTCTAGAACACCTAATTTGCAGCTGCCCAGCAATTGCCACGACAAGATTACAAATTCTGCACACCCCACGGTTCTCTTCTTTGGAGGAAGCGGCCAAGAGACCCCCAAAACAGTTATTGGCATTTGCCAAAACGACAAGAATCCTCCTGGACTTCTAAGACAAACGTACCCAAATAATCACCCGGCCTCATTAAGGACCCTAAGGTCTATGTGTGACCCCATCTGGGGTCAGCCGGAACTACCTACCTACCTACTTGCAAGGGCACTACTTTTTTAACATCTTAATTTCGAACGACGTTATTTATTTTGGGCTTCGAAGTGTTCGGTTGCTTGCGCGATTCCGAATCTATTCCTGCGCAGGGTTTTTTCTGTCTACTTTCGTTTCTTGTAGTGACTTTTAATATTTGTTTTGTTATTTGTTTTAGTTGATCAATGGTTATTCTAGATAACGCATCTGCAACATGATTGTCTTTTCCCTTAAGGTATTCAACTGTAAATACTCTTCTAAATCAAGTCTCATTCTTGTTAATTTGGAGCTTGGATTTGTCATTGAAAATAGGAAAGTAAGTGGTCTATGATCTGTTTTAACAATAAAATGTTTTCCATATATATATGGTCTGAAATAATTTATTGCCCAAGGTATTGCTGTTAACTCTTGTTCTGTGGTGTTTTTATTCGATTCGCCTTTTGTAAATGATCTAGAAGCATATGCAACTGGAAGTTGTAATCCGTTGCTTTCTTGGGTTAATACGGCTCCACACGCTTGTTTACTTGCATCCGTGATGATACAAAATTCTTTGGAAAAATCTGGATATTACAGTAATGTCGGGGACATTAATTATACTCTGTACCGTAGGTACATAGAGTATTATAAGTTTGTTCAAAAGTATGTAACATCCAGAGGGAAGCATCTCCGACCCCATAAAGTATATATATTCTTGATCAGCATCAACAGCCGAGTCGATATAGCCATGTCCGTCTGTCCGTCCGTCTGTCTGTCCGTATGAACGCACAGATCTCAGACATGGTAAGAGATAGAGGTTTGACGTGTATGGGACATATGCTTCTTATGTCTGCAGGCAGATCAAGTTTATTTTCAATTTTGGCCCCGCAATTTAGAAAAAACGTCATATCTCCCACAGTTTTGAAGATAGATGGCTTGTTCCTTCTGGACATATTTAGTTATTAGAATAACTTATCGATCCGCCAAAGCAATGAAGAAGATCGGATGAACGGTTTTCGAGTTATGATCAAAAGACAAAATTTCTTGGTACAGAGTATGTTATAGTCGGGCTTGAACGACTTTCATTCTTGTTTTTCTTTTAAATAATCGAAAGCTTCTTGACATTGAGGTGTCCATTCGAACTTAACATTCTTTTTACATAAGTATGTAATGTGGCGGGAATAATCCGCAAAGTTTTTGATAAATCGACGATAATAGTTACAAAATGCAACAAATCTTCTAGCACTGTCTGCGTCAGTAGGAACTGGATAATTTTTTATGACTTCATACTTTTTGTCATCAGGTAAAATTCCTTGACTGGTGCATCTATGACCTAAAAATGTTACTTCATGCATGAAGAATGTACATTTTTCAGGGTGTAATTTTAAATTATGTTTTCTACACAATTCAAATACGTCAATTAAATTTTTTAGCATGTGTTTTTCTGAGCAACCGATGACTATTAAATCGTCCATATACAGGAACGCTTGAGAAGGGTTTAGTCCTGAAAATGCTATTGTCATCATTCTTTGGAAAGAATTTGGTGCTATTTTTAATCCATAAGGTAATCGTGTGAAACGATAAGAGCCGTTGCTCGTTGAAAATGACGTTATGTTTCTTGAGTCTTTGTTTAGTTCTATCTGATGGAATCCAGACATTAAATCTAAACATGAAAAATATTTAGCTCTTCCCAATTGGTCTAGAATATCGTCTATTCTTGGTAATGGGAATTTATCTGCTAATAGCTTCTTATTGATCTGCCGGTAATCAACCACTAATCGCCATCTTTTTGTGTCGAGTCGGGTAGTGATTTTTTTGGAGCTAAAAGCAATGGGCTGTTGTATTCTGACACTGATGGTTCTACAATGTTATCTTTTATTAATTTTTCAACTTGTTTTACAATTTCGTCTTTTTGACTGTGGGGGTTTCTGTAGTTTTTTATATAGACTGGTTCATCATCTTTCAATCTCAATTTTTGCTCATAGAAATTATTTGTTGTGATTGGTTCTTTTTCCAATCCGAATATGTCTGTATACTTCGAACGCAATTCTGTCAAAACGTCTTTGTATTGAGATGGGAAGTTCTTTTTTATTTGAGATAATACTAATTCTTTTCGTTGTTGATCATTTATATGTGATATTTCATAGTTTTGAAGTGGTTCATATTGGAGGCTGTCTAATTTTAGAACTTGAGTTTTGTTCGTTGTATTTAGTATGCGAACAAATGCATTTTTATACCCGTTACTCGTAGAGTAAAAAGGGTATACTAAAGTCGTGCAAATGTATGTAACATAATATCATAAAGTATATATATTCTTCATCAGCATCAACAGCCGGGTCGATATAGCCATGTCCGTCCGTCCGTCCGTCCGTCCGTCCGTCTGTATGAACAACTAGATCTCAGAGACTAGAAGAGCTAGAGCAACCAAATTTTATACGTAAGCTGTTATTGTCTGTAGGCAGATCAAGTTTGCTTCAAATTTTGGCCACGCGCCCTCCCGCCCCCGCAATAAAAAATATTGAATAACTCCCACAATTTTTAAGATATCGAGCTCAGATTTTGCAATGTATTCTATGTGGCCAATATCTACAATCTCACAAATTTTCAAAAGGATCGGATAATAAATGGCCGAGTAAAAAAAAAATGTTGCATACTTATCCGAGCTGAGCTGAGTAACGGGTATTTCGAAGTCGGGCAGGGCCGACTTTAACTTACGCTCTCGTTTGTATTAGAAATTGTATTTGCAATGAAAATACCTTTTCACAATTGTAGTCTGCAATTTTTGAATAATCGCGTCGATTGTTGTTTCATTTTGGACTTTGTATAGAGTTGAGCCAACTATTTTTGATATTATTACTTCTACAGCAAGTCTTTCATATGGACCTTTTGTAAGGTTTACCAATTTTACTGCTGTTAAAAATCTTTGAAGGTGGTATTTTTTTTCGTCGAATTCAGGGATTGCTTGGGCAATTTCCCTTATATATGCCCTGTCAGCTACTGATGTGTCTGTCATTGTGCTTGGCTTTTGTTCTATCACGCTAGAATTTGAATCGGAATCTAGATCTGACAACTCTGGTAATGTTATTACAGCTGGAATTGTCAAATTATGTATGTCTTTTTCTTCTACTTCGGTGTCTGATTCATTTTCATTTTCTTCAATCTCTTCATTCTGAGGAAGTTCATGAATTTCACTTATTTTTATTGTCGAGGGTGTATTTAAAACTGTTGGAATTGATATGTCTAAATTAAATTTCGTCTTTACGGATACTAAATTTAATCTGAGTTTATTTAAAACTTTCGATACTTGTGACCAATGATTATTAGTCAATTTTTCTCGATGGTCGTATATTTACTGACGTGCCTCATTAAAGCATTCTACTAGTATGCTTGCGTGTTTATTAACCGTTGTATTTTGTACCGATCTTTTCTGACTTAAGCATTTATAGGATTTGTCAAACTTATTTCTAATATCTCTGATGCTGGTTACTATTTCCTGCCACTCCATGTAAATAAGAGTTTTGCTTTCTAAGTAATTTCATTTTTATTTTTCATATATTAATTTGTTAAAATATATATATATTTTTTTTTTTGTTTTTTTTTTATACCCTATCTAGGTTGTTTGCTCTGCTGAGGTAACGTTTTTTAATTATTTTATTGTGTTTGACATATAAAGTCAGCAACAACTGAGCTACGCTTGTTATTGTAAGGATCAAAAGGAGAATCCACAGAGATTGTATATCATCTGTGTGATCTATTATTTTTACGTTGTTGACCACGTTGGCCGTATTGTCTTTCGACTGCTTGTCGTCTGATCCAAACCATCCCATTTTGGATATTTGTAAATAAATATACTGTCTGAATCTAAATATATGTCCCTTATTTTTTTTTTAATTTTAAATGTTTGAGTTTAAATTTGTTTCTTTTTATTCAAATTTTTTTTTTTACGAATTTTTTTTTTTTAATTGACTTTCATTTTTATGAAAAAATCTTCTTAATTGTATCAATATATATTCGCTTTAAGTGTGTTGCTGTGTTTTTAAATTTCGTTCTATTTGTGGAGAGAGAAAAAAAATTCACATTTTTCCCTACCTAGTTAAAATCTAATCGGGTCGTTTTCGTGGACAGCTCAAAATTACAAACATTATACAAAGTTGACTTATTTTAAATTATAATAATACAAATATTTTTTTTTTAGTGTTTCATTAGTAACTTAGTTAGTTTATATTCTGCATGCAGCTTCCATTAGTCCTCGTTTAGGCATGTGAGAGTGCGATGCCGGTGCTGGACTGCACAGGCTGGTTTTGTTGTATTAATGTTCCCACGGTGGCAAAGGGTTGTTTTTCTTGCTCCCACTTTTGGTTTTCATTTGGCTGCTGCTGATGTCCGGGGCCTTTGGGCTCAGGCGGGGCTTGTGCTGGTCTGCACAGGCTGATGGCTACTTAGTGGGTTGTAGCGGGGCTGGCTGATGCTTGATACAACTGTACTCACACCCTGGTGTGTACAGTGGGCCCCTGCAATCTGCTGGGCACTTCTTCCGGAACTTGGGGATCGTCTTTTCTGGTTTGATTTTAGTTGTGTCTTTGCATAGTGATTTTAAGCATTTAACTTGGCTTTCAAGTGTTGGGTTTCGATTTTGTGTTTTTGTCTCAAGTTTACTTTTTAAAAATTGAAGTTCTTCATTCAGATCGCATGATGTCTCCCATGCTGGTGGGTTTTGTGCGTTTAATGCCGTTCTTAATTCGGCAATTCGTTTGAAAATCTTTTTGCGCACACCTCCTTTTCTTTTCGGTTTCATATTATTTAATTTTTTTTTTTTTTTCACACAAGATTTTCTTTGAAACACCAAACACTTTACTCACTCAGAATTTTATTTTTGTCCAGCTCTCCAAGCCATGTAGAGGTCATATATCCATAATATCTTCATGCCATGTAAAGGTGGTGGCAAAGGGCAAAGGTCACGGTCGCCATGTAAAGGTCGTCCGGTCCTCCAACGGACAAGCAGGTAATTTAGTTGGAGAAACGGCTACCAGGTTGCAGGTTCATTCACTCCGCCCAGTAAGTTAATGAAGATGGTTTGTTTTTATTATGTGGTTTATTATGTTTAGTTTTTATTGTTAAAAGCACTTTAAAATATTGCCATTTTATGTGTGGCTTGTTGCTCTCTACTTTTGGAACTGATCTGTATTCTAATTGCCGCGCAGCTACGCTTTCGGAAACGCCGGCAGCGGAGCGGCTGTGTTATGTATATATAAAATGAACAAAGCTGATAACAGCTCTGTGCTGGAGAGAAATGACATGCACACATAGAACGATATATATTGGCTGCGCCGCTGGCTATGCTCAAATATGCTGACGCTGCGTTTCTGCATGGAATGCCCAACATCAACTCTTGTTACTTTGGCACTTGAAATGTGCTTGGGTCTTTGAACATTGCGCCTAAGTGTTACAATGTGTATTTGTTGAAATATACTGAGTACAGTGAGTACTCTATATGTGTGCATATCACAACGGTTCGGACAATAATGTGCAAACCCAAATTTTTTTCCTGTGAAGTGAACCTCCAATATTTCAAAGGAATTGGCCCTGTGTGGTTTAAACAAAAAAAAAGGAACCATAGACACAAAAGTGCTTGGTTCCTTGAATGTTTTTTTTTATGTGACATTCGTGTCGAGAGCGGACTACAATTGAGCACAAATTTATTATACACACAAGGAGCTGCTCACTTAACACAAATAAATGGTGAATTATTCAAACAAAATATATTTTGGCACAAATTGCTATACACAACCGAAATCAATCACAATCTAAATTTTTCAACGCTGGATTACTAGACGCTACCGGATTCCAGAGCGATGGCAGCATAATTATAGTTTTCATAATTAAGTGTCTATTTGTCTTTTTAAAAATTGTTTTTTTTTTAGACCTAAAAGCTAAGATTTTTCTTATCAATTTTAATTTAGTTTTTCCTCTACCATTGTCCTCATTTTGCCTGCATCTCTATCGGGAGGTAAGGAGTCGAAAGCCTCCGATAATACGGCTAATGTCGTAAACAGTGTGCAGGTTGTCGACTATACGGGTCATATAGAAGATCTTACGTGTTAGATAGTGGTGTTAGTCATTAATAATGACTAATTATAACAGCAATGCAATTGGCCTTAAAGTTGTATCTTCTTAATAAACACTTCTTGAAACGGAGGTATATTAACACGGCCGATCTGGAACGGGTGTTCACTATTTCCGGTGCCTTGGTTGGTTTTTGCTTAAATAATTCTTTTTGTCGTTGTTATTTGTCCGCTTGGCCAGAAGTCCAGTTGACCCACTGTGAAATATTGTTTTTTTGTGTTTTTTTTTTTTCAAAACAAAATTGTTCTAACGCACACCCCTTTTGGAGTCCTGCTTGTTGCGTTTGGAACTCCACTTGTAGCATGTCCGCTTGAAGTTGGGCCTGTTGGTCCAGTGGCCTTTGCCGGGATCGCTTCATCGCGCGTTGGTACTGCCTTTTCGTGTGAATAAACTCCTGCCGGATGTTTTGGATTTCCACCAGTTAACCGGCTTCCTTCTAACAGGGCCCCTCCTCTTTTGCGCCATCGAGGCATCGCAGGCTCTCTCCATGGCATTTGCCAGGCCCCCTGCTTGGTTTTCGGCACTTCCCGTTAGCTGAGTGCCCTCTATCATTGCCAACAAGGATGCTGAATCGAGAGCCTACTCGTTCCATCCGAAGTGCGTAGGCTGGTTTTCCCGTTGCTTTTGCTGTCCACCAAAGTTTGCCACTATGGCTTGGTGGTCGCTGTGGGTATACAAGTCGAACACTTCCCATGTCGTGCTTCTTGCGAGTTGAGGGCTAGCAAACGTTAGGTGCATTATTGATCCTCGTTCAGCCATCAAGTTGATTTGCTTTCCTCCATGTTTTAAAAGCGTCACGTTGAGAGATGCAAAGGCATCAATAAGGATTGTCCCTCGGGCGTTTGTTCTGGTGTTCCCCGATTCCACTGCTCATCGCCCGCAATAACTGCTGGCGAATGACTTTGAGAATCGATCGCTATTACATTCACTATTCGCTCGAATTCATCAACTGGTAGGATAGGGGCTAAGTAGCAGCTGTACCAGTATACTCCTCCACATCTGGCTCTGACATAGCCCACAGCGGAATTGCTTGATATTGCTCACAGAAAAGTGCAACATCGATTCCTAGATCTCGGACACTTTGCGTAGCGAGGTCTTGGGCCGCTCTACAGTGGTTGAGATTAAGTTGGAGTAACTTAATGATTACCGTTAGCTCTCATTGCCTTCGGGCAATGCGGGCAAGCCCTGCTAAGGGTGTCGTCCGCCGCGTTATGGGCTCCTTTCCTTGTGCATAGATTGCACGATGGGCTATTTTTGCAGCATTTAGAGGCGTGGTCTGTGCCTCCGCAGTTGAAACACTGTTTCGAGCTGTCATGCCCACTTCTGCACCTTGCGGATATGTGAGCGAAGTCCAAAGACTTGAAGCATCTTTTAGGGTCAATTCTTTGGCGCACTCGGCATACCGCCCATCCTATTCTTATTTTTCCTTTGGTGAGGAGATCATCCGCTTATTCCTTAGTAAGAAACAATCTGAATCTGGCAGTCTGAGTTCCTCTGTAGGCCTTCCGCAGTTTAGGCACTGCGTCTGTTTGAATGTCTCCCTCGACATTTGCGAATACAGCATGCAGCACTTCTTCGCTTGTGCACCATTCATTCGGATATAGCTTTTACATACCCATCGCCGTTTCCACCGCTATAACGAGCTGGTTGGTGGCCTCGTCGCCAGTCTTGCTCATTTCCGTGAGAAGCTGTGCTCTGTCTGGAGCACGCTGTCGTTTTGCACTTCCTGAAGTACCTCTGCTTATGATGCTGGATTAGTGCATTTGAAGACAATTGCATCTGGTCTGCTGCCCTTCTTCGGTGGCTGCCGGGTTCTTGGCTTGACCTTTTGCCAAGATCCGGAACTCTTTTCCGGCCCATTTACTTATCTGCATGACTGGGTCTGGTTTATTGGCAATTGGGGGAACAATGCCATATCCTTCCATGTCGTCGGCGGTCTGTCTCCGTCAGCCTGGGGCTGGGACGCCTTTTTTCCAGCCTGTTTCCTAGTGGCCTTTCCTATTGGTTTGGATCGACCTTGGCGATTTTCCGGTGGGGTTGTCTGCGTTGCGCATTGTTTCCGCTCTTCTTTGTTTAATTTCTGTGCTGGCGTAACCCTAGGAGGTATCTGCGGCGAAGTCCGGGTCATCCTGCTGTGATCGTTCCCATTTTTCGTATCATCGTTGGGCACTGTAGTGCAGTTGCAATTCCAAATCTGAAAAGCGCCAGTGGCCGTGCTATTCTCCTGTTGTTTCTCCAATAACCGAGATCTGATCTTTCATTTGGGCTAATGCATCCTTGTTCACCTGGTTGAAGTGCCTGACAGTTTTGGCCTTTCTATCGGCAAAGGTATGGATCAGCTCGTCAATCAGAACCCCCAGTTACCCTGAAAGAGCTATGGTGCTCTTATGCACTCTCAGCTTTTTGTTGTTCGCTTCTTGTGAACACGTAAGGCTCCTCGTTTTCTGCTCCTCTTTGCAGTGTCGACCGCTTCGGTATTCTCAGTCATATGGAACTGGAACACGTTCTCGATCATCATCGGAGAAGCAGAGGATGGCTCTGCAATCGGTGGAGATCTTGCGATCCTAGGGCGTGCTTGAAACCTTGCTAATAGCTCGGCTTCAGCCCGTTTCGCATCCACTTAGCAGTCTCCTCAGTGATAAGATCAACTTCGGAGCATCTAACATGACGCGAACATAATAGTATTCGCCGAACCTGTCTTTAACTTGTACTATAGCAGTGGGAAGTACACCTCGTGTGGCAAGACGCACTACCAGCGTTACATTTGGTGTCGGATTTGACTGCTGAATCCTCGAGTTGACGTTAGGTGAAACATCCTGCCTGAAATTATGCAGCATCGAATGATGTCCTGCATGACAAACCTTGCACCGTGATTTAGACTGACACTGTCTTTGACTATGGTTGTTCCATAAGCAGTTGAAACAAAGTGCATGCATTTTAACCCATTCTTTTAGTGGTGCAAGAAGTAGATTTGTAGACGCGGAACAATTTGAAATGTAATGCTCTGCTGAATTACAATATTCGAATTTTGAGGTTATGGTGACAAACGATTTTGATCCATGCCATGGCTTTAGTCTTTGTTTAGTACCCTGCATTTCCCCTTCGATTGACTTTCTAAAAATTGGCTTCTATGAGTGAGAACCTTAAAGCAATTTTCCCAGGATGGAAGTGACTCAAAGTCCTGCTTTTCATCATAATGTAATTTGGTATCTGCATCGACCTTTGATAACATAATGTGGATCATGATTGATTTCATGATGTCTTCAGCAGTTCCTAATGATAAAGCGAACCCCTTATGGCCGATGTGGAATCAAGAAGTTTTTGTAGAGTGAACACATCTGGCTTTTGCATAACGGGAAGTCCAAACAAATTTGATACGTCATTATCATAACGATCTTTAAGTTGCTTGAGCGCCTTGGGATAGTCGTCTTCGGTAACTTGGAACGTCTCCACGATTTCTAAGGCGGGTCCCGACAGAGGATTAAACAAATAGTTAAATTTGTCGATATCAGATATTGCTTTATCCTGATCTAGGAGACTTTTAAACGCGCTCATATACCGCTTGTATTTTGAATATTTGCCGTCAAAGGTAGGCAACTTTATTTTAAGGCAGTCGACTATGATGAGGCACGGATCCACTTGAATTCAAAAAACTAGCAGCGGTTTTGCTATCTCGACGTTTTTTATTCATAAGCTTCATGATTTTTTCTTTTGTTTCAATAAACAAAATTTCAATTTCTGATCTGCCATCATTCCCATAGAAAATATCCTCAATTTGAGGTTGGGTTTGACAATTTTCAAATTACAATCAAGTACATCTACTTTCGCTGTGTTGCCCGAAGATACAAATCTTGTATTAATGTTCTCTATATTTCGGAAAAAAAAAATTTCGCAAAGTGAGAATATTATAAATTTTCAAGAACTGAATTTGACAGCTATAGGGCCACTATGCAATTAACTATTTTCAACTGGTCGTGTACCACTGTGCAACGTAAATATGCACATACACATATATATGCATTGACGATCAGAAAAATGGGCAACAGCAAGACTTACAGTAACACGGTATGTGAGAAAAGACCAATGACCGAAAATAGTTTCCACTCTGCTGCCCCAAAAGGAACGCCTGATCGTTCACCGATACTTGTATTTCAATATGTATATTTTGTCTGCACACGCACAATTATGGGTATGGGTGTATGTGTGGATATGTGTGTGAATATGTGTGGATGTGTTTTTCTCTTAATTTTTTATTTTATTTTTATTTCTATTACAACAACATTTCAAAATCTTAAACTAATAGACTATACAAGTGACAGAACATCACTCCTGCGGGACGTCCCCTGCAACGCTTCGCAGGGGTAATGACGTTCTTTATATCGCATTTTCTCTTTGCCTCTCCAGTCGGCGAAGCACACCCGTAGTGTGGGCAGCAAAGCAGCTGGCTGCATCCCATACCTCGGACCTTGAGATCATCGCCACCACTAGGTTTTCAGCAGTTATTGCCTCCCCGACTACATCCTCCAACTGCGATCTCCATTGCGTGTGGATGTGTGTTTTTTTATATTTTTTTTTAAATTCGTCTATTTAATTCTACCTATATGTACAAACTTAGCTTAAAGTTAGGAGTGGGGCTACATCTCTGCGCAGAGACCTTAGCTCCGATACTCAACACCGGGTTTCTTAAGCGCTCTACTCTGCGCAGTTCAACCATAATTTGGGCCGAGAAAGTGCTTATCAGCTCACAATTCCGGCTGCTTTGCAACATTATTTTTAAAATGTTCCCCGTTATGTGCCTTCCGAGAGACGCCTTCAGTTGCACCCTTTCGCGAGTGAATCTGTAACAGTCAAACAGCACGTGCTCCGCGTCTTCCTCTATATTCCCGCACCAGGTACCTTCTGCGCTTTGGTCGTGGCCAAAACGGTGAAGGTAGCTGCGAAAGCATCCGTGGCCACTAAGGACCTGCGTCAGGAAAAAATTCAACTGACCGTGCTTCGTGCCTACCCACATGCTCTGGTCTGGTAATAGCCGATGTGTCCAGCGGCCCTTTGAGGACGCAGGGCATCCTTCCAAACTGGCGCTGCGTAATGCATGATCGACCTGGTGACACTGAAGAGCAGCATTCGTCGTCCTTGTCTCTGGCCTCGGGTGTTGAGCATTATTCTTGACAATGCCCTGTTGGTTGTAGCCGCCCTTGTGCTTGCATACTCCAGGTGCTCGCGCAAGCTCAGCCTAGTGCCCAGCATCACTCCCAAATACTTAAAGGCCCTCTTGGAGGCTACGGAGACATTCAATATTGTGATATTGCCTGTTTCCACCTTTTTTTGGCTGCTTATCAGCACCGCCTCGGTCTTATGAGGTGCCAGCTCTGTGCTAGTTATTTTGCAACAACAACCACCTCCACGTCATCCGCAAATCCTACAACCTGGACTCCTGGAGGGTAAGCTATTCTAAGTACCCCTTCGTACATGGCATTTCATTGTAGTGACCTTCGGTTACTTGGTACGACTCCGTGCCAGCCGATGTGTTGTATTTCAGCACCCTGTTGTTGAGGTAACTTCTGATAGTGAGGAGCAGATATGAGGGAACTCCAAAGCTTGACAGCGCACCCAGAATACAGCTCCACCTTGCCGAATTGAAGGCATTGCGGATTTCCAGTGTGACCACTAGACGATACTCCTTGCCTCCACCCTTTCATCTCGTTCCCTCTATCACTTTCGACGCCGTGTCTACGACCATGTTGATGGCTTCGATGGTGGACCTTGCTTTCCGGAAACCAAACTAGCGAAGGGAGAGGTCACCAGCTGCAGCAATGGCCCGTTCCGGGCGTGTGGCAATTATCTTCTTTAACAGCTTTCCAGTAGAGTCGATAAGACAAATTGGCCTATACGAAGAAGCTTCTCAGGGTGGTTTGCATGGCTTTGGGAGTTTGACCAACTTCTGTATTTTCCATTTTACTGGAAAAGTACCCTCACGTACACATTGGCTGTACCCGAGCTGGAGGGTCAGCGCAAGTCGGAGGGCTCTATTAGGGATTAAATCCGGGCCTGGAACCTTGCTTACATTGATATTTCGCTCCACTAGAAGGATCTCCTCGGGTGTCACCTCGTCTATGGTATATTGCGCCGACTCCGTCGCAGCTGTCAGTATCTCTTCTGTGGGGGAACAGCTCCTCGACTATGTGCTTCACGAGTATGGGGTCAATCGGCTGAGGCACCTGCGCTTTTAGTTTTTTTTACCACGATCTTATACGCGCTTCCCCATATATCGTGATCTGCAGAGTTGCACAGCTCAAGGAAACATTTTCGCTTGCTCTCCTTGATAGCAGTCTTGAGAGTTTGCCTGTATCTGCGGTATGTTGATTGACATTCACAACAGACTGGACTTCTACGTGAGCGTTGATACCGTCTCCTTGAGCGGTTGCAGTCGCGCCTGGCCTGTACGTTTTGGTCATTCCACCAATATACGGGTTAATGATGCCTTCCAAACGGCTTGCGAATTGCCATTCTGGCGTCTCATGTCTCCTCCAATTGGTGCATGACGCTTCCTGCCATAACTTCCGCGCTTCCCGAGGCAGCTAGGTTCGCCAATGCGCCTGCAAAGTCTTGCGTTCGCAGTGACTCCACACGTTACATTTTCCAGCGGGATGCCGGATTAATGTGCCGTCTCATTGCCTCGCCAGCAGTGAAGCGAATTGCAAAGTGGTCGCTTGCTGTGTATTCACTGCTTATACAAGTTAACTTGAATCAACTGAATGTTTGGGCTGTCTAGGGGCTCCATCGCGGCAAGACAGCGTGCACGTTGGGCTGCCCGCACGGTAATTCACATCTTGGATTCCCTTGGTGGTACATAGCTAGCATCTTTCAGTGTTCTGACAGGCTGCTATTTTGTGACCAGCTTCTCCACATTTGAAACAGCAGTTTGTGCGATCCACAGGGCTTCTGCATCCAGCGGCAATACGCCCAATCTCCAGACACCTGTAGCACCTTCCCACTCTCTCGCGCTGCTTTATACGACAGCGTGTCCAATTTTACGATTCTTTGGTTTTTCTGTTGTTCTGTTCGCCGGTTGCTGAGTGAGTGGCTTACATTTATTATCTATGTATGCGTGTCTGACAGTATTTCCAGATGGGCGTAAACTAAATGTGCTAAGCTACAGATGACAATTTAAGGGCGGGACATTTGAAGTTAAGCATAATACATTTATGTTTGTTGCCCCCATTTTCAATGGGAACAGGGTATGAAAACATTAAAAGTAGGTTATTCAAGAAATTTAAGAGAACTGGATCCCAACTAGATTATTCTAAGTACTTGGTAGCTCGTTCCAATTACATGGCGCTTAATTTGGAGTGTTATCAAAATAATCTGGTTAGCTGCAAAATAAGGTTTCAACACGATTCTAAGAGTTTTATAATTTTGTAAGTTCGAAATGCAAGTCTTCCCGTTTTCCACCCGCTATTTCTCTGGACAAAACAACCGCCGACAACGATGTGGATAGCATCCAGCGATGCTATTCCTCCTCATCTCTTTATATTGGACAGTCTTATCCTTATAACATTTCCATTCTAGCTGCATTTTTTCTCTGCTTTAGACTCTGAGAGCCTACTGACAAGATTAACATCCGTTGAAGCTTCTTTCAACCCTGGGCCTGATAAAGTTCCAAGCTGTGTGCTAAAATATTGTGCGGTCTCGTTGTGTGAGCCCCTGCTAAAACTCTTCAACCTCTCTCTTCACCTTGGTTATTTCCCTAACTGTTGGAAGGAGTCATATATTATTTCTATCCACAAAAAGGGACCAAAGTCAGTAGTGTCAAATTACAGGGGCATTTCCTCAAGTTTTCGAGTCTCTGATCACTTCTCAAATACAGCATTGCTGCCTCTCAATAATTTCCCCATCACAACATGGATTTATGAAAAAACGTTCAGTCGAAACTAACTTGCTTGAGTTTACAACTCTTGTCAATATTGGGTTTGAAAACAAGCACCACACGGATGTAATATACACAGCGAAGCTTTCGACTCCGTTAATCATAAGCTCCTTATCCAAATTAAACTTAAATGCTTGTTAGCCAATAATAATAATGAGGTGACCGAGGAGTGCACGAGATGAGTTAATGCATTTATTGGACAAGCATCGTCTTTGCGTTGTCAGATCCAAACTCTAACTAACTGATAAGCTTCTCAAAACTAAAGCTCCACCCTAACTCCCCTCGCTGCTGGCAACAGCGGCTGCAGTCGACGCTCTCTGAGAAGCTGATTTCAACTTCTAGAGGAGAGTTGTGTTGGCGGTGGTGGTGGAGTTATTGATCGTGGACAACTAAGTCAGTATTTGGCCGTAACAAATACCCAGTGTCCAAATTAGATATGGATTAACTCCTCCCTGCTTTAAATCAAGACCGTCCTCGGTCTTGCAGAGGATAGATGACTTGGTTGTGACCTGCAGAAAGCGATGACAACAGCATCTATTTAGAGCTCTCAGCAGAACACAAAGGTTTCGGATGTGCCTCGCTTATTCACAGCCATAACTTTTTTGTTTCATTTAGCTATGATGTTGATAGGACGATAACGGCAGATCGGGGATATGGCTACCTGCTTACAATTAGATAATATTTTAGTTTTGAATGATATTACAGCTAGATACCATAAATAGTATATTTGTAATTTGAATGCTTAAGTTTGCCTACTTATAGTTTATTTAATTTCTAAAGACTATCGATTTATACTTTCTGTACTCTAGAATTTTATTTTTAAATTTTAAAATTTTTTTGTGTTTTCAATCACATAGGCTTAAAATTTTTTTTGTTTTGATGAGTTTCTTTTTTTTTTTTCTTGTTGATGACGTCGTCATGTTTCAGAGTGCCAGTTATTTAATGTTCTCTTTATGGACTACCCTCCCTTTTATTATACTCTCTACCGTAGGTACACAGAGCATGATGCAACTATATAAGGTGAGGCCACGCCAGTGTGATGCGTACTTTTGCTAAAGCTGCGAGAGAGATTGGGAGAGAGAGTGGGAGAGCGAGTGGGAGAGCGAGTGGGACAGCGAGTGGCAGAGCGAGAGTGAGTGGCGCACATGGACGCACTTTATGTATGCGGGTGTGTCTGTGTGTGTGAACAACAAAAGCGATCGCTCAATCAATTGTCAGAAGAAAAATACATTTTAGGAAACAATCCAATACTAGTGTAAATATTAATTAAAGCCATTTAAACATTAGTAATGTTGAAAAATAAAAATTATTTGTATTTATCAGCTTCATACTAACATTGGGATATGGGCATTTCCGCGATGCAAAATTATGTACAAAAAGATAGACAAGAGAGATTCTATAACATTTGGTTACCTCTATGTTTGGTGCATAAAACTAAAAAAAAAAACAATATAACCTTTTTCAATTGTGTTGTGTTATTTATTATTTATATACAAATTAAACAAATATTTGTGTGATACACTTTTTGTTGCATCATGATCATGGCCTTGGCCACAACAACACAAAGTGTACACAGCTAAGTATGTATTCATTTTTTGCTACAGCGCAAAAAAACCACCCCCAAATACATAAACAAAACAAACAAAAAATCGACATCCGCGGACAACCTTACGCTTCAAGAGTACGCACAGCACTGATCGTGGAGGTACTTTGCAGGGAACTCACACTGGCGTGTCCTCACCTTATATAGTTGCATCATGACACAGAGTATTATAAGATTGTGCAAAAGTATGTAACATCGAAGAGGAATCATCTCCGACCCTATAAAGTATATATATTCTAGATCAGCATCAACAGCCGAGTCATGTCCGTCATGTCCGTCTGTCCGTCTGTCCGTCAGTCTGTCCGTATGAACGCACAGATCTCAGAGATGGTAAGAGATTGAGGTTTGACATGTATGGGACATATGCTTCTTATGTCTGCAGGCAGATAAAGTTTATTTTCAATTTTGGCCACGCCCCCTCCCGCCCCTGCAATTTAGAAAAAACGTCATATCTCCCACAGTTTTGAAGATAGATGGCTTGTTCCTTCTGGACATATTTAGTTAGCATAACTTCGATCCGCCAAAGGAATGGAGAAGATCGGATGAACGCTTTTCGAGTTATGATAAAAAGACTGTTCGCTGCTACTGGAGCATCAAAATTTGTGCTGAGCGTATAATTTTCTTGGTACAGAGTAGGTTATAGTCGGGCTTGACCGACTTTCTTTCTTGTTAGAACTGTTGTCTCTAGGTCAGCTTCAACTGTCTGTTCTTCACGGAGGGTTTAACTTGTTGCCCAATCGCTTATTGGACTTCACCAAAACTTTTTCCCCGACTTTAAAAATCCTATTCTGCCTCGAAAGGTTACCTCTCAATAGCTATCGAATTGTCACAAAATTTGTTCAAATAATTTTACACCGTAAAGTGTAAAGTGTAAAGAAGTGTTTTTTTCAATCCGGTTTTATTCGTTGTAAAATTTTTAAAATCAGTTGT
The DNA here is from genome assembly GCA_035044985.1 of Lordiphosa fenestrarum. Lineage (NCBI taxonomy): Eukaryota > Metazoa > Arthropoda > Insecta > Diptera > Drosophilidae > Lordiphosa > Lordiphosa fenestrarum. The sequence goes on along the minus strand of JAWNNO010001508.1, from coordinate 41,659 downwards.
TAAAACAAAAACTTTCGACTCTCGATAAAAGACTTTAATGGACATTCATAAGCACTCGTGCTAATGTTGTCCAATAAAATCTAATAGTTGATATTTAATTAAATTAAATTAATTGAATGACTACGCGTACAAATTCAGCAAATGCAAGTACAAAGAACACTAAATACACCATGAGTCAGAGCCAACTCAATGCCCAAATGCAACAACAACAAGACGATCTCCGGCTTTCTATACAGCGCAACAACGCTTATTTTGCAATGGTCTCTCCCGAGCCCACCAGCACGGCGACTGTAAGCTCTCATACTACCACCGCGACGTGGAGCTCCCAATGCCCCACCCCCTCTCCTCAGCCCACGATGATGAACTTTTCGGCAAGTGCAACAAAAAGTACGGTAACGCTTACTCCAGCGCAATCAACCTGTACGAACTCAACAACAACAACTATGCAGAAACCAGCGTCAACACAGCACGCGCTCCCACTAACACATACACAAGTGAGCACAACACCCACCACTCGTTCGTATGTGCAGACCGGCATCGATCAGTATGTAAAAATAAACAAACGAAAATTAAGCCCGCAAAACAAAAGAATCGGTAATACACCAAAATTGAACAAAACAAGCGATAAACCTGCGGACAAAGATCCCCTCACTGGGAATAGGTTCCAAATTCTTGCAAACAGTCTGACGCTAAGACTGAAGAAAAAGCTGCAAGTGCCGCAAAACCAAAGTCTCCGCCAATCTACATTAGGGATACTAGCTGTACGGCCCTAGTAAAAAAAAGCTTGTCTCGCTAATAGGCAATAACAACTTCTATGTGACATCCATCAGCAAAGGCAACATACGCGAAACAAAGCTCCAGGTTAACACCGGTGTCGAAAAATGTTTAAGAGCTGAAAATAAAAGCTACTACACCTACCAACTAAAAAGTAGCAAAGGCCTACAAGTTTTAAGCAAAGGTATTGAATCAAGTGTACCTGCAACGGAAGTTGCTTATGCTTTGGAAGAAAAGGGATTTAAGGTCAAGTCCGTAATAAATTTAATAAACAGAGACAAAAAATCACAGCCGCTTTTCAAAGTTGAGCTGAACCCGGAAGACATAGCTCCTAACAAAAATGAAGTGCACCCCATTTACAAACTACCTTACTTATTGCACCGCAGAGCAACCATCAAAACAAAGTAGCTTAGAAGCCATGTTTCTATCGTTACAACAAACCCTGAAAGATTTTATGGTGTATATGCAAAACGCAATGCAATAACAGATGAGAATGTAAGGCCTTCTCATTTAACTGCTCGCTTCGCAACAATCCAAATAATGGCTCTCCTAAGAGTACCACTCTGGAAGGCAAATGGCATTCCTCGCCACAAAGTGGAGCTATCCAAATTTCTCCAAGACAATGAAATCGACATAATGCTTCTTGCGGAAACTCATCTGACACAAATCTGGCACAAATCACCCAGATGGTACAGCCCATGGCGGAACTAGTCAGAAGCCGCATTAAACATTATAAACTATCGGGATATTCGGAAACCTACCTTCAAGCCACATCGATATGCGTAAAATCTTTACGAGGCAATATCACTCTGTCTGCGGCTTACTGTCCCCCACGAATTACAATATCAGAAAAACAACTCCTAGATTTCTTTAATACACATGGTCAACGCTTCTTCGCTGCGGGTGACTATAACTCTAAACATCCCCACTGGGGCTCCAGACAGACTTATCCCAAGAGGAAGCAACTCTACAACGTACTCACGCACGCATCAAACAAACTCGACTATGTATAGACTTTGCCATAACAAGAAAAGTTCCACAAAACCTGGTAACTGCAGAAGCCCTTGCAGACTTGTCGTCAGACCATTCTCCAATAATTTTCACCGTTCTGGAGTGCCCTCAGATCAGACAATATCCTCGCAGACTGACTTCACACAAGACAAACTGGCTCAAATACAAAAAATATATCAGCAGTCACATCGACCTGAGCCCGACCATAAACAGCGAAGTAGACATTGAAAACTCAGTAGAAGCCCTCACCTCTATAATTACTGCTGCTGCTCGTCATTCAAACCCTCAAACAACAATAATAACACCTAAGCAAGATAGTAGATTAACGAACTGCTACATAGACCGACTGGTGTCTGAAAAGCGGCGTGCAAGAAGAGAATGGCAGCACCATAGGTCGCCTGCGTCAAAAAATCGTCTGAGACTTGCGGAACGTATACTTCGCAAAGCACTCGAAGCGGAAGAGCAGCTAGCCCATAGCCGTTACACAGAAAAACTATCGCCTACAAGCACCAAATTTCGCCAATGGAGAGCACATGCAAGCATAAAGCCACCTGCAAAGGTAGACACGCCTTTAAGGGACCAGAGTGGAAGTTGGGCCCGCAGTGACGAAGAGAAGGCAAATGTCTTTGCACTTCACCTTAGAAATGTCTTCCAGCCAAATCCACCAACTAATGGCTATGCACTTCCATTGGTTCCCATCGCCGCACAAACTGACCCAATTAAAGTTCATTCACTTGAAATAAAAAATGCAATCGGAGATCTACAACCCAGAAAAGCGCCTGGACATGATCTTATTACTCCTAAAATGATTATGGAACTTCCAAGTCCTGCCATAACATATATCTCAAGACTTTTCAATGCGGTACTGTGGATACTTCCCAACCCAACGGAAAAAGTCCACAATCATAATGATCCATAAACCAGGAAAGGATAAAACCCAAGCGTCATCGTATAGACCCATTAGTCTGCTACCTTGCTTATCAAAGCTTTTTGAGAAGATCTTACTCCGTAAAATTGATTCCCATGCACAAAATATCATTCCATCACACCAATTTGGGTTCCGATCTAAACAAGGGACTATTGAGCAAGTCAACCGCATAACTTCAGATATTCGGACTGCGTTTGAAAACCACGAATTCCTAGATGGTGCCCAAGCATTTGACCGCGTTTGGTTGGACAGTCTTACATTCAAGATAAAGACAATGCTTCCACCAAATTCACACAAAGTCTAGGAAACTTACGTCAGTAAAAGAGTATTTACAGTTCGTCAAAATGAGTACACAACAGAAGAGTTCACCATAGGAACCGGAGTACCGCAGGGAAGTGCTCTTTATCATTTCCTATACGTACTATACACTGCTGACATACCAACAGATTTTCGACTTAAAATAAGTACTTTTACGGATGATACGGCAATATTTAGCAGACCACGATGTCCAATTACAGCAACAAGACTTTTGACAAGCCATCTTACCGACGTGGAAGAGTGGCTGGCCAACTGGCGTATTAAAATCCACGAGCAAAAGTGTAAACACGTGACGTTCACACTCAACAGAAGCACCTATCCCAGCTATCACTAAACGCGACTTTGATCCCGCAATCAAACGATGAAGGGTCACATGGCGCAAGCACATAGACTCGAAAAAACTGCAGATAAAGCTCAAGGCCAACAGCCTTCACTGGCTAATTAACTCCCGTTCCCCTCTAAAGCTGGAATATAAAGTCTTACTTTACAAGAGCATCATAAAGCCTGTCTGGACCTATGGCTCGCAGCTATGGGGAAATGCTTGTGCGAGCAGCGTGGATGTCCTCCAAAGATCACAATCAAGAATCCTTAGAACCATCACTGGAGCACCATGGTACATTCGCAATGATTGTATCCACTATGACCTCTGCATCCCACTGGTTGAAACTGAAATAGAGGAACTTAAGCTCAAATATTCTCAGAAGCTTCTTGTCCACCCAAACCAACTTGCAAAATCTCTCACCATGCTGGCAACGCATTCTCGCCTCCGGAGAAACGACCTACCAACCCAGCGACTGACTTGAAGGGCCGTAGAACACAAACTACCTCCAATAGGGGATAGTTTTTAAACTAGTTTCTAGATTAAGATTTGAAAAATTATTGTTAGTCTCTTTAAGAGAAGATCCAATAAATACCAACCAAGCATAAAAAAAAGAAAAAGAATTGTGTTATACAAGCGAGTAGATTTGTTTATTTGCCGCACAGGGCCGACTTAGGTTGAATCCAATATGAAGCAGGCTGACTGGCAGTGCTCAAACAGAAATACAATTGTTTATTTAGTTAATATTTAGCACGCAGGCGAGTCCGAGTTGATCCGTGCTGCTACGATTTGCGAAAGGAATAAATGCTGCAGCGGATTTAGAACGACAACAGAGCTTGAGCTGAAGACCAAGGCGCAGCGGAATAGAAGAATTTATGCAAAACAAACAATAATAAGAGAAGTTACGTTATATACGCCTTTGCTTCACAGAGCTGGGCTGCTGCTGCTCTGTTGGTTGAATGACCAAAAACCACCCTGTCTCTTATTTCTGCTTTATATTCAGAAGATGCTGCATGAATAACTTCAATAGGGATATGGGATTTCGGAATTGTCAATGTCAGGAAGAGCGATGTCTCACAAAAAGCAATAGCATCATATGGAAAAGTCGCACTATTGCTAATAAAAAACTAAGCTTGCCGCGCAGGCTATTGACATTTTGAAAGCAGATAGAGAAGGGATTTAGTTTTTATAAGTTTTCTGGAAAAGGGACAAGGACGTATTCTTATTACGGCGATCTGTAAAAATGTGAGCTACTGTATTCTCAGGCCAGAAAGATGGAACAAGCGCTCTGTCGATATATGCGTCCGGCATAGTGTTTTTAAATGAGGAGAATCTTCTATTAGACTTAAAGTTAAATTTTCGAACCACAATCTCATCATCGTTAGAAATATTTAGGCTAGAACATATATTGTCTGATATGGAGATATGGTCTATATATGGAGCTAGCAGTTGTCGCAGAAGACAATCCAGACTACCCAATAGCTGAACCGGCGCTAGAGAGTGCACGACTTGAGCAGGCGACGGGAACTGAAGCAGGAGTCCGAGCCGGAATGGCAGTCGGAACAGCTGGAGGTTTGGCAGCAGAACAGGGACAGAAGCAGCATCAGCTGGTGCGAGACTTAAGCCGGCCGCCGGATCGATGCAAGTCAATAAATGTCTATGTCTATATGCAACATTTCTCCTGAGTACGACGGGATTGGAGTTTTGCCGAGCTCCTACTTCCTAGGGTGTCTGTCATATTTAGATTTTACACAAATCTTGCAGTTACGGGCCACCTCGCTAGTCAGTTTTTTTCTGATTAGGGAAGTAATACTCGCAGAGGATTTGCTTTACAAATTCCTGTGCAGCTGTTTGTGCATGATTGGGTTCGGCGGTCACAATCTCTTTTGCTCACCCTTGTCAAAGATATTAGCTACGAAGTTTTTACAGTGCAAGAACTTCGTTGTGAGGAACGATTTACCAAATATTGCATTTAAAACTTTAGGGTTTATTTTATCCTTGACAATATCGACAAAGAATTCCCAGTTGTCAAAAAAATTTGGTGACGAGTTATTTCATTGACTAAAATGAAATTTCGAGTCAGGGGAAATGGGGTCTGCTTGAGAACCAATTGATTCCTATAACAATTTTAGGGTGTCTCTGTGGTTTCAATCGTGTATGTTAGTGATGTTTCACTGTGTATCGTGGAACAATCGGATCGAGAGAATAACTATTATGCCTGGAGAGGGCATCCGCTACATGGTTCCTCTTCCGGCCGTATAAAAATTGTTTGCACCATATTCGTCTACGAATGACTTACAGCGCTTTAGCTTTGCGTTCGGATGGCGATTAGATACAGCATTAGTTAGAGGTTGGTGATCTGTGTAGATGTTTATTCCTTTCGTCCCGTACAGATACGGTCGTAAATTTTATAAAACCCAAACTATTGCCAACATATCATTGTGATTGGTTTCCCACCCTGCTATAGTACTGCTCCTATGCCGTGGGACGAAGCATCTGTCGTCAAATCAAATGGCTTGTTAAAATTGGGATAGAGCAACATGACATCTTCGGATGCCAATATGTTACTAAGCCTGTGGAAGGCATGGAGTTGATCGATGCTTGCTTACTTTCTTGTTTTCTCCTTTCAGAATAACCGACAATGGTCGGGCTATGGAAGATACAAAGCATCTGTAGTAACCTGCCAGTCACAGAAAATATCGAAGTGCAAAAAGAATTGTGGGCTCCACATATTCTTGTATTGGTTTTACCTTTTGAGGAATTGTTTTCAACCACCTCTTGAGACTATAAAGCTAAGATACGCCACACTTTCTTTAAAGAAGTGGGACTTCTTCTTTGATACCCTTATATTTGCCTCCAGGAGTCTTCAAAACCCAACTGTGGTCCGATTCATTATCAGAGAAGACATCTTGCCTATCTGTTCGCGGAGGATGTCATCTATCGCTCTTTGGAAAATGCTTGGAGCATTCTTAAGGCCGATCAACAGTCTGCAAAACCCATATTTTCCTCCATTTACAGAGAAAGCTGTCTTTTAACGATCTTGCTCTGAAAGAATAATTTAATGATACCCGAGGGTTGTAAATTATTTTGACAAAATCATTGAAATACTAGGCATTGGGGATCTATCAACGATTGTTTTTTCATTCAGCTTCCGAAAGTCCACTACATTCGTTCCAGCAAACAAACAAACCCAATTCATCAAACCCTTTTTTGTCAACAACCCAGATGGGTTTATTATAAGTTGATTTCGATGGCCTGATAATGCCGTTCTTCAGCAGATCGTGAAATTCCGCTGTGACGAAATCAGCCATCCCCATAGGGTAAGGGTATAGTCTTAAGTAGACTGCCTCAGTATTTTCTGTTCGTATTGTTGCAACGAAAGCAGTATTGTAAGGTAGCAGTTCGTTAGAATCTGCGAAAACCATAATTTGCTTCCGCATCATTTTTAAAAAATCGTTTTTAATCACGTTGGGAATTTCAATAACATCTAATTTTGTAAAGCTAACGTTTTCGGACTTATAGAATTGTAATGGCTCTGATCCTATATCATAAAAAAGTGTTTTCGCTTTTAAGTCCATTGTCACTGCTGCCTGGGTTAATAGGTCGAGTCCGATTATCGCATCAAAAGTCGAAAGACTGCGCAATAAAAAAAAATATAGATAAAATAAAAAAAAATATGGACAAAATTCGCATCTCAGTAACGTCATTAAAGCCGTGTATTGAAGTAACGAGGAATGGGAAATTCACAGAACTACATTAAGCAACCACTGCATTTGCTTAATGTAGGTTTTCGCTGACCCCGTATCAATTAGGATTTTTACTTTTTTCCCTGCTATGCTTCGTTCGATGAACGGATGCAGGGATCTGCCACTAACAAATTTATGCTAACAGACATATGGCCAGCCTCATATTGCTAATCATATTCAGCCATTGCTGCTGCTGCTGCAGCATCATAAGCAGCGATGTTCTGATCGGAAGAAGGCTCGCTCAAATAGTTGACCCTTTGCCTTCTTTGTCCTGTCATTCTGTCTGAGGTATTTTGTCCGTTAAAAGGAAATCCTCTGTTCGAAGTCTGCGCGAGGCCTTGAGAATCAGCCTCAGTTGCCTGCTTTCACTTTGATGAAGTGGGGTCCACGTCTATTTTCTCAACTGATTCGGTTTCTTCAGTACCAAATCTCGGAGCGTCAACTCTTGGAGGCCCTCCCTGGGCATTGTTGAAGTAAGGGTTCTTGACATTTCCATTCTGAGGTGTCCTTTTATTTTCCTGAACCTTTTGGTTTTGTCGACCCTGTCGCTGACACTCTAACCTGTGATTCTTGTCCTCAAGATTCTTAGCATATTCATTCGCATTCGCATCGAAGACGGACGTGTTTTTTGCTCTTGTGCTTTCATTAATTTTTGGCCGGTGTCATAATTCAATCCTAATTATTATCGTTTGTGTCTATCTTGTAGCGTTGTTATTCGAATAACAAATTACATTAATTTCCTTGCCACTAATTTATAAACTAAACGTTGAAACATAATCTGCATTGTGTTTGCTGCTCTTAGATTTGTTTTTTCGTTTTGTTTTTGCTTTTTATATTTGCCTGCCATTTTGTCAAGCGCTCGTGTTCTCTTTATTTGTGTTGTTGTGGTGTTGGGCTTTCTTAACTCCCTCCCACTCATCTTTCTCGCGTCGCGATCGGCTCAACCGCGCTCTAACGGTGTGTGTGCTTTGCAGTTGTTGTGTTTTTTTTATTCTTTTCTGCATTTAATTGCTTGCAATTGTTGTTGTTGTTATTGGTTGCGGTTAGTGTTTGTTTGACACCAGTGGTAAATTTGGTCTGTGTAATTTTGTTTATTTATTGTTGATCTCAATTTGAGTTTACCTGAAAATGAGTTAACCAATCTGCTGTTTTAAAAATTGCATGATTTGGTGCCGCCAATGATAATTTTTTTATGTGCTGGCTTTGTGACCATGTTATACATGTTAAATGTGCTGGTTATACTGCCAGGGTTAAGGACGCCATTTCGCTGTCCAACGAACTTAAGTGGGGTTGCGGTTCTTGCGCTTCAGTGGAAATGGAAATGAGAAAGTTCATGAGGCAGACTAGAGATGGTTTAAAAAACCTGTATTCTAAGTTTCGCCAAGTTAATGACGTGTTCTTAGATCTGAATTCTCAGTTGGCTAGTTTGAAACTGATGCAAGAGTCCACTGAAGCAAAACTTACTAATAGCTTGGTTGTGCCTCAAATGCAGTCTCCGCTTTTTGTCCCGGATCATGGCCAAAGTCCATCATCTCCAAACATCCGGCGATTGATATTATTTGGTTCTCCGGCTCCAGTTAGGAATTTATCGGTTAGTGGTGAGTTTGCTGCTTCAAATAGTAGCAACTCTGCTCCTAGTCAGGCAATTTCTTATGCACCTATAGTGTCCGACTTGTCCGTGCAGGAGGTTCCTTTACCTAATGTCCGTGAAAATATTGCGTCACCTGCGCCACCTGCCGCTCCTATTTCGGTTCCTATACCTATTGTCCTCGAAAATATTGCGCCACCTGCACCTCCTGCCCCTTCTATATCGGTAAGCACTACCAATGTAGCTGGGGTAACTGGTGCCCCCAAGCCTCTCACAGGTATTCTACCAAAGAAACATGTATTTGTTTCCCGGCTTGCCCCTGATCTCACATCTGATGATGTTAATGCCTTTATTCAGGCTAAAACCCAAGCCACAGACATTTTAGTGGAAAAGTTCACTTTTTCTTATGAAAGGGATATTTCCTCCTTCAAAATAAGTATTCCCGGTGAAATGTTTTCAACAATTTGTTCAAAAGATTTCTGGCCGGCTCGTCTAATAATAAAGAAGTATATAGAGAAAAAGAAAATTCGATCTCCTATATATTTGCCTCCCTTATCTTCTAATCTATCTGGCACTACCACTTCTAATGTCGCGTCAAAAAACTAATGTCCTCCCTTTTGCTCGCTTACCAAAATGCTCGAGGGCTCAAGTCTAAACTCGCTAAACTTTTTGTAGATAGTATATCTTTTGATTTTCATGTTCTTGCTTTTACTGAGACGTGGTTAAAACCTTATATCTCTGATTCGTCAGTTTTTCCAACCAAATTCAGCACTTATAGATGCGATCGCATATTCAGTGCTGGCGGTGGGGTTTTGATTGCTATGGATTCTGGCCTTTCGTCTGAACTAACAAATTTTTCAACACCCCATGACATCGAATTTATAAGTGTTAAAATAATATTTTCTATCTTTTTCGTTTTTATTACCTGTTCGTATATTCCTCCACAATCCGATAGCACAATTTACTCCTCGCATCTTTCTGCCATCCAGTCGGTCTCGTCGCTGCTATCAAACAGTGACATTTTGATTGTACTTGGAGACTTTTACTTGCCGGAGATTAATTGGTCCCGGAATGATGAATCAAATGCCCTTTTACCTTCGAAGTCTCATGACTTTATTGATGGACTTCTTGATTTGTCAATGGCACAGGTTAACCCTATTCGCAACTCGATAAACAGATCACTTGACTTGATTTTCCTGCTGGATCCCCCCAGCTATGTTGCATCTAGGATTGACCCATTGGTTCTTCCGGAGGACCCTTTTCATCCTATATTGGATCTTTCCATTGATTTGCCTTCTCGTGTATGTTCTGCTCTTAGAGATTTAACGGTTAAAACCCGCTGCTTCCAAAAAACTGACTTTTCAAAGCTTAACGACCTAATATTTCATACTGATTGGTCTCAGCTGTACACTTGTACAGATATTGACGTAGCCATACAACTTTTCTACGATACCTTGAATTCTCTTTTTGATGTTTGTGTTCCACTTGAGCGTCCTCGTTGTACTGATAGTCAGCCTTGGTTCTCAAGGGAGCTAACAAACCTGAAGAACAGGAAGTCGAGATATTTTAAAAAGTATAAGAAATCCGGTAAATCATCGGACTTCTCCCGTTATGTGCTTGCCTGTTCTAGCTTTAATGTGCTAAATGCTCAATGCTAAAAAGATTATCTTGACCGTTGCAGGCTTCAGTTTACGCAAAATCCTAAGCAATTTTATTCGTTTGTTAACTCTAAACGTAAGTCTTCCACTCTGCCCTCCTCTCTCATGTATGGTAATGCTAAAGCTAATACTGATAAAATATCGATCGGGTTTTTTAAGCAACCTACTCGTCTTCTAGGTATTGTGTGAATCAACCATAACCTTATCGGTTGAATATGGCTAATTGCATTTTTAGCCCCGTGATCACTGAAAGCTCGCTCCTTTGTGATCTTAGCTCTGTCAAACCCGTGTACGCACCAGGCCCTGATGGAGTTCCTGGATGTGTACTCAGGTTCTGTGCGGATGCACTTTGTAAGCCTATTCATAAATTATTTGAATTGTCTTTGGAGTCATCCTCTTTCCCATTGCTATGGAAGGAATCTTTCATTATTCCACTCCATATAAAAGGTAATAAGTCCGATGTTGAAAATTACAGGGGAATTACCAAGTTGTCTGCAATTCCTAAAGCTTTTGAGAGAATTATAACATCTCAACTGCAACATTTATGTAGTGCCATTAACTCACCCTTCCAACATGGATTTGTGAAGCGTAGATCTACTACCACTAACCTTTTAGAATTCACATCTTCAGTGATCAATTCAGGGTTCATAGGTAAGATGCAGACTGACGTCATTTATACGGATTTTAGTAAGGCTTTTGATTCTGTTAATCACTCCTTGCTGCTCCACAAACTGGGTTTAATCGGCTTTCCAACTAACCTTCTCAGTTGGATTTCTGATTACCTAAGTACTAGAACCCAAAAAGTTATATTTCGTAATTCTTATTCTAAGTGTATCCAGGTTACTTCTGGAGTTCCACAAGGTAGCCACTTGGGTCCATTGCTTTTTACTCTCTTCATCAACGATCTTCCTTCAGTCTTGGCTTACTCTCGGGTGCTTATGTATGCTGATGATGTGAAAATATGTTTAACATATAATGATCTGGTTTCCCGCTATAATTTGCAAGCAGACTTAGATGCATTTCACTCATGGTGTCAAGATAATCTTTTAAGCCTTAACAGCTTAAAGTGTAAGGTTATGACATTTTATAGAAGCTTACCACAATTGGTCACTTATATGCTTGATAATGTGGCATTGCAGCGACTAAATGAAGTAAATGATCATGGGGTAATTCTTGACCATCAACTCAATTTTAACTCTCATGTAACCGCTACCGCTAATAAGGCCAGAAGTGTCCTAGGGTTTATAAAGCGGTGTTCGAAAGAATTTGACGATCCCTACACCACCAAAATTCTTTACACTTCTCTTGTCCCTCCAACTCTTGAGTATGGATCATGTGTGTGGTCTCCGCAATATTCGATCCATCAAGATAGAATTGAATCTGTGCAAAAGCAATTTTTATTGTTTGCTCTTCGTGGTTTGAACTTGAATCCTGAGTTCCGTTTCCCATCTTTTTCTAGTAGACTACTTTTAATTAATTGATTGATTAATTGATTTATTTGCTATTCATCCTAGCGCTAAAGTACAATACTATATACTTATAAATTATTGAGCCAGTCACATTGAGTAGAGGTTTTAACATAATCGGGGGTACCTACTTAAATGTTATCTTATATATAAACATGAATTAACGCATTTTCAAAATTTACAAGGTTAATTATTTATCTTAATTTTAGTTTGGTTTTTAAAAGTGTTTAATTTATTGAATTTAACAACTATTAGTTGCCTGGAATCAAATGTTTGTAGCTCGTAAGTGATCTTCTTTTCTAAGCCTAAATTGCGCTGCTTTCTTTATAGTTTTTATTTCATGGGGTAGACTATTCCAACAGCGAACAGTATGAATTAAAAAGTGTCTCTCTGAACTTGTATTTTTGGCACACAATATTGTGGGTTCTTCTAGAGAGGCTAAAGTTTAATTTTTCATATAGGTATGATGGTTCATTTGTCCAAACTATTTTATGTAGCAACACAAGACTTCGCACATCCATCCACGATTGAAGAGGTAAATCAAATATGTTAATAGATACGTCAGATATTCTGTCAGTTCGTTTTCGATTGTAAATGTATCGTGCTATGTTGTTAAAGGCTACTTGAATTTTACGTTTACTTATTGAATCACAGTTATTAAACACTTCAACACCATAGAACAGAACAGAAGTCAGGAGGGTCTTGGCTATCAGCAAGCGAATCTTGACTGGTAGGAAGTGCTTGATCACGTTCTGGCTTCTCAGAATTCCATACATCTTGCCTACGGATCCAACAATATGGTCATTCCATGTAAGTGTTGTGGAAAACACAAATCCCAAGTTACTTGCCCGATTTACATACTCTATGGCAGTATTATTTATTGTTAGGTGAAGCAAGTTGCAGGTATCAACGGTTCTGTTGCTAATAACTAAGCACTTTGATTTGGATGGGTTTATTCCCAGACCGTTCCTTTCTGCCCATTCACTTATTTTACTTAGTTTGATATTACAAAAATGAACACACTCATCAATTTTACACAAAGGACTGCTGATATACAACTGGACATCATCCGCATACATATGCACATCACACTTCGACAAAACACTAGGTAGGTCATTAACATAGATAGAAAACAAGAGAGGTCCAAGAACCGATCCCTGCGGGACACCACGTTTTAAAGTCAAAAATGTTGAAGAAGCTCTTGGGGTAACAACAGACTGTCGTCGCTCTGCGAGATATGATTTTAGGAATTTGACAGCAGTGCCTGAGAACATGTACAATTGCTTAAGTTTAGTGCATAAAATTTCGTGGCTAACCGTGTCAAATGCTTTGCTATAATCTAAAAGAGTCAATAATGTTATATGGCCATTATCAATTTTTTTTCGAATGTCTTCCGTTATATCCAGATCCAGTTGTCCTTATCCTTAAAAAGCTTCTCAGAGAGCATGAAAGTATTAATTTGTTTTGCCATTAAATGTTCGAGTACTTTTGAAAGGAATGGCAATATTGAGATTGGCCTGTACTCACTGGCAGTTTTTGGTATGGCTATAATTTTGGCAGCTTTCCAAGACTCGGGGAATGTGGAAGTTGTAAGTGCAGTATTAAAAATATGAGTTACATAAGGCAGGATTAAGGGAAGAAGTAGCTTTAAAAATTTGGGATTAATATCATCCAGACCCGTAGCATTTGACTTAATTTGCAGTATCGATTCGACAACATCACATTCACTAACACACATAAAGCTAAAACTATTATCACATGTTCTATAAGGTTGGCTGTTCAGGTACGTATTGTGTTTCACTTCAGGTACATGAGATGTTATAAACTGTCTATTTAACTCGTCATTATTTATGTCTATGTTGGCATGAGGTTTGGGCTTGCCGACGCCGAGCTCTTTTAAGGTTTTCCATGTTTGTGCACTCGTCCCTGCATTTGAAAATTTAGCGGAATAATACTCTGTTTTAGATGAGTTAATCATAGACGTTACTTTTTTTCTCAATAACTTGAAGTGTGTATGGTGCTGTTCTGTTTTGAAACGCTTCCATTTTGCAAAAGCTTTGTCTCTAAGGTCAATACATTTTTTTATATTACTGTTGAAGCAAGGCCTTGAGTTAGTGCGAATTGATCTCCGTCTGAGAGGAACATACTTGTTGTATAAAAATGTAATGTTGTTTGTAAAGAGGCTAAGTTGGGAGTCGACAGATAGGAAGATGATAAATAGAGGTCCAATCACACATACACAGATCAGCAGTCAACAAGACATGGTAAATATTTTTAAAATCCCTATATTCAATTCGATTGTCATTGTGGTCAACATACAGATCATAAGACAAAAACAAAACATCATGTTTGGAGAAGACAGGGGCAGAAAATTGGTCATAAATTTGTATTTTGTCAGAGTTGCTTACGAAGAATACGTCTAATAGTGTATTGCAGGTACCAGTGAAGCGCGTTGGAAATTGATCATTAACAATTTTCAGTCCAAGAGATTCCATATTATTTAGTAAGTGCCTTTCCCGCAGAATATTTGAATTCATGTCCCCGGTTAAAATCACATCATTGAATTCTATAGAGATCGTGGAGACCAGGTCAATTAGTTCATTATACTCAGTGTTGCGGTTTGGTCTTTATATACAGCCAACTAAAATATTGTTTTCGTGTCTCTTGTTAAAAATTTTGATAAATAACCATTCTATTGCACTTCCTGGCGGTTGCTTACATACTACTCTAGAACTAAGATTTCTACTAACATAAATTGCTACGCCTCCTGCATGGTCTCTACGATCAGAACGATACAAAACATAGTAATCACATGAGAACATTAAATCACTCAGTTCGGACACAAACCATGTTTCAGATACACAAATGACATCCACATTCGAATTGACAAACAAATATCTGAACTCTTCAATCTTGTTTTACTAAACTCTGCGCATTCAAGTGTACTACTTTTAGTCCAGACTGCCGTTTAGATAGAATACGAAGTAAATTATAGCTGTTCCTGTTGGTAGTATTCATATCACCCTGCGTAATGCGAGACAAAGCCTATAGATCGCGCACGCAATTTCATTATTAAAAAAATTTGGTCTACATACCATTTGATTCCAGATAAAATTGAGATTAAAATTGAATTAAATAAAGTAGATCGCAAGCAGATCTTACTGACGAAACGAACCATTGTCCACTAAAGCTTCATTGCAATCAGTAGATGGTACGGGGGGTGGTGGGGGGGGGTACCAGACTCTACATTATAAATGTATACTTGCTGCTGCTGCTGCTGTAATGACTTAAGCTTTTGCAAGCTCTCCACGCATGTGAATTTGCTGTCAGAGCTTTGTCTCACATGCACAAGTCCGCGGCGTGTGAAAACTGCTGACAGCTCTCTTCCCTTCTTCATACGCATCGCAGCTTTGAAAATTTCGTGGTTTGCTTTGGTAAGCTGTTCGTTGACATAGAACGAAGCTTCCGACTCTATGCCAAGCATGTGTAGCGTCAGTGGTTGCTTGGTGTCTCTTCGATAAGCACCCAGTGCTCTTAATAAGACATCTTTATCCCACGCATTCTCAAGCTTTACTATGACGATTGGGTCCAAAGCTGTGTGTGCCTGCACACGAGGCTTCAGACGGAAAATACTTTTCACTCTGGGCACAGGTGTGAGGTTCAGGAAAAAGCAAAGGTTGTTGAGAAGCGTTTTAAGGTTTTCATCTTCAAACCAAGGCACTCCATGCAGTCGCAAATCATTTGCTACCGCGGCAGAGGCCTCTGCGTTGAATTTTGCCTCAAGCTTAGCCTCCAGCTCTCCTACCTTTACTTTTAGTGCACTCACACTCCTTTCGTGATACTGCAGTTGCTGCTCTCTCTGGATCTCCAGTTGCTGCACCCGCTGGGTCAGCTGCAGAATCGCGCCATCCATTCCAGCCATCTTCTCGTGGAGGTCACGCAGGATTAATTAATTAATTAATTATATAATTAATTAATCTTCCCTCCTTATTTAACCGTAGAGTTATGCTTGGTGTAATTTTCATACATAGACTAATTAATGGTGAAATCGACTCTTCGGAATTGCTTAGCCATATCAGTATCAATATTCCTTGTAGATTGTCCCGTAACTTTGTCACCTTATCTCTGAAACGTTGTACTACTAACTATGCAGTGCATGATCCGTTTCGTGTCCTCTGTGTTGATTACAATAAACTCTACCGCATAATCAATTCGGAATATTCTCTTCCCGCGTTAAAAACCTCTATTTTAACTTATTTAGCCCGTAGCTAAAATTTTTTTTTTTTTTAAATTTTTCTTCCGGTTTTCGTGTCGGTCGTTGGCGGCTGCGCCTCTCGGTAGGTTGGGCGGGAGGTGGGCTGCTATTTTGCCTGGGGTTCGCGCGTAACAAGCTTCGGCTTGGTATCGCATGGGCCACTTGAACGTACTGCGCATTGTACGACAACGTCCAACAGACTCCACCTCTTGGGCTTATGCTAAAGCGGATGGTAAATCACGTGGTTGAGCCGTAAACAGAACATCCGTAAGGGTTCTCTTACGGCCCGAGATGAATACTCGGAGTGCATTTTCCCTGTATATTTAATTCATACACCGTGCCCTGATCGCATCGCAGGACATAGTTGCCTTATTGGCGAGAAGAGTTAGTTTTCTTCCCACATCATTATAATATTCCAGGAGAGTTGAATTTCCCTGCCGGAGACAAGACAACTCCTGTTCTAATGCTTGAAGAGGACGTTTGTCAGCGTACGTGAAGTCTAATCTATTAATGATTGCCTTAAAGTTTAAGACTGTATTATATGAAGCTAGGAATGCGTCGGCAGGTCCAGTGATTTTGTTTCTTATTATTGCGTCTGCTTGGTAGTCTCTTGAGATGCCATCGTATGCCTCATATATTTCATAAGCGACATTATGGGGTCGGAGATGCTTCCTTCTGGATGTTACATACTTTTGCACAAACTTAGAATACTTAGAATGCGACTGCTTGGTAGTCTCTTGAGATGCCATCGTATGCATCATATATTTCATAAGCGACATGTGCCGCTTGCCGCCAGAAAACATCTGCTTCCTGTGACCCTTTGAATGCCGGTAGTGACTTAATTGCGTCAAGCGGTTCATCACATCTTCTTCTAACTGCTTGAGTTTATTATTGATTTCTAGGGTCTGAAGACCCTTTTTAACATCTTCTGCCTCCATTTTTTGTTTTCTTTTATTTACTTTTCACAAATTTAACCCCGCACAAAGGGGTTCTAGTTCACTGTCAATGTCGGCGTCTTCATTAGTGATCATTACAAAGAAAAACTAGAGTTGAAACACATCGAAGAGATTGTTAAGAGCAATTTTAATTTTTTAAATTGGTGCTTATATTTTTATAAATCGTTCACCTTTTGGCTCATACGAAAAAGGGAAAACAAAATTTCAGCCCATTGTGGCCGTCTAAACATAGACGCAAAAGGCTTTGTTGGAGAAGATCATCGCCCTCATATTCATCATACATTTTATTGCCATTTTTTTCCACTTTTAAATATTGTTTACCTAGTTCTAAGCATCTATCTATCTATCTAAATTAGTGCATATTGGAGATCGAAAGCAAGCAGGCGTCTTAATTTTTGTCCCCAATAAACTATGCATAGGCCAGAGTCCGATCCATTTGCTTAATACACTCTGCACAAGGGCAGAGTCCCAACAGGCTTCAACAAGAAAAATGTCTATTAAGTATTAAAATTAGTAATATTTATAATGAAAATTAAGCTAAGAAAAATTTTAATAATTTTAATGATAATATGAGGAATATGGTTATAGTTAAAATATTGTGATTGCAGGCAAACAGGCAGAAAATCGCGCGGAGCTACTTTTAAGAAACGTACTCGCAGAAGAATTGATCACAACAGAAAATAAACAATTTGTTTTAATTTTTAATGTTAAATAATATTAGTCGCCATATTTTGTTTTGTTTCTCAATTTTGAATTCTGAAAGTTTTGTGATTAGTGCGTTATTTTAGTTTGATTAAGTTTATCTTGTAGCACTAAGAACTCCATCAATAAATCCAAAAAAAAAAAGTGAACTAATGATTTTTTTTCTCTATTTTTTATTTTATTTATTTATTAATAGTCGACAAATAAAGGCTGTCAACAAATTTGTGAGCACGTTATAAAAAGGCTTATTTACTAACGAGGCATAAAAAGAAATCCTAACAAAATTACAAAATAAACTAATAACGACTCCGACTCGGTGGGGGATTTTTATTTGCTGGTCCGGCCAGCTACGCCCCGATTCACAGCCTGTTGTGGTCAGAGTCGATATTAGAGCTAACAAAACCATTTAACAAATATGGAGGCCTGTTCAGTTTTTCACTTACATTAAATTATCTCTATTTCGACTTGGCTACCTGTTCTGGTTTTCATAATTTGATAGAATTACTCGATTTTAATTCCCATTGCTTGGAGCATGTGAAATCAGATGTAAGTTCGTAATTTTCATTAAGTGCTATTAAAATAAAGCGAGATATTAAACAGCTATATTAAGCTATTGCAGAGTTTGTATTTTGATTGTTTCATCCAACTGATTAAGTTCAGCGAGTTGTTAAAAGAAAAACAATTTGGAAATGAAACAGTCAAATTGCAAGTCGAATACCAGAACAGCGAACACAAAATCGTTCGAATTTAATTTCATTTGAAGTTTAATAAATTATGTGAAGCCCGGAACAGGCCTGAAGAGATGTGAAGAGGTAAGAAAAAAAGAATAAGAAAATGCAGGTTTACAAATACATAGAGGAATAAAGGCATAAAACTATAATTAAAGATAAAATGGAAGAGTGACCAAAAATAGAAAATTACAAATTAAAACAAGAAAGAAAGTCGGTCAAGCCCGACTATAACATACTCTGTACCAAGAAAATTATACTCTCAGCATAAATTTTGATGCTGCAGTAGCAGCAAACAGTCTTTTGATCATAACTCGAAATCCGTTCATCCGATCTTCTCCGGATCGATAAGTTATCCTGCTTACTAAATATGTCCAGAAGGAATCTATCTTCTATCCATCTATCTTCAAAACTGTGGGAGATATGACGTTTTTTCTAAATTGCGGGGGCGGGAGGGGGCGTGGCCAAAATTGAAAATAAACTTGATCTGCCTGCAGACATAAGAAGCATATGTTCCATACATGTCAAACCTCTATCTCTTACCATCTCTGAGATCTGTGCGTTCATACGGACAGACAGACGGACAGACGGACAGACGGACATGACGGACATGACTCGGCTGTTGATGCTGATCAAGAATATATATACTTTATGGGGTCGGAGATGCTTCCTTCTGGATGTTACATACTTTTGCACAAACTTAGAATACTCTATGTACCTTCGGTACAGAGTATAAAAAGATATCACTACTATGTTTAGGATTATACACCTTTGTTGAGCACCGTTGTAAATTTGTAATTGTACTGAATCGCTCTTGCGAACAATCCTTGTTTTATCTATTTATTTTATCTATTGCTTCGTTTGTAAGACGAAGCATGTGTATGTTTATGTGTAATTGCCATTTGCACACGTATGTGTCGGTCTAGTGGAAGGGGTACATCACACGTGTGTCTCAAATGGTTCCTACGCATGGGGTCAGATACATCCTGACCCTCGTCAATGCGGCTTTTATTATTTATTGTTCAACCATAAACATTGACTTGCGAGTCGTGGGATCGTGGACTAATTTTTAGATTCTTAACATTCTCCGCTGCCTAAAATGCGTCAGCCACACATCCTTTGAATCTAGCGAAATTGTTATCGCTCCATGATGTCCGAGCGTTCCATGTTCTCGCTCGAACATTCTCCGGAGGCCTCCAATTTGACATCCACGTAGCTAGTTTGAATCTTACTCTTCCGTAAGAATCATAGACTCTAAATAAATGTCTTTCTTGACGCTTCAGTTTTTTTGAATTGCCCAAAGCGGACGCATTTGGAGATGCATCTTTTTTGGTGCGGAAAGAATCCCTTGCTTGCGAAATATGAATCAAGTTAATGGCTCTATAGGGCCCATAGGGCCTCGACCGTATTGTAGTTCTGCGGTGTGCGTCTGTTTTGGCTGTGTCCACTGTACAGAGCCACCCTTGGTCAGATCGTGGTTTCTCCGTCTCCAGTTTCAGAATTTCTTCTTGTTTTTGTTTCATAACAGTTTTCCACTTATATGTGTTTGCTGTTGTTTCTTCGTCCTTGTGACAGAGCCGTCTGTTGGCTACAGTTGACCACTGTCTTTTCACGGGCCTGAAAGACATCCTTGCCCTTCATCTCGATTGTGATATCGTTCTCCTGCTGAGTGCGAGTCACCTTCATTACTTGCAGCTTGAGCTGCTCGACATTTAGTCCGTGTTGGTTGCTGTCATCATCTTCTTCATTGGGTTGTTGATCCAGTTTGTTGGACTCTGTTGCTGGATGCGAGGACTCCGAGGCAGCCTAAGTGTTGAACTGGGCGATACTGACATCCTGCGCTCGCTGATGTTCTTTGAATAGACTTTCCCTTGAATTGTTGTTTTAAACCATTCATAGAATGTTATCCACTTTTTGGGGTTTCCACGTAATGAGGGCATTACCATTGCTGGTGCAGCTGGCTGAGGTGGTATTGATTGCACATCTGCAGGAGTCGAAGTTGGCCTTGCATACTTTAATTCTTGCAGACGCTGTTTCCTTTCTAGTTTATCCAACATCGTCGAGGCATCAGTTTTTTATATTCAATGATTATTGAACATGGCTGCAAAAATACTTCCAGAGCTGCTTACTTGAAACCATCAAGTCGCTGAAGTTATTTGCGGTAACTTCGTTGCCTGCGGTGACTGATAGTGCCCGTCTTTGCTCCTCGAAGCGTCCACATTCAAAGAGGATGTGTTGTGCGTCCTCCACGATGCCTCCACTACACCGAGTGCACTCGGGGCTGATGTCGTGCCCAAAGCGATGGAGATAGCTCCTAAAGTAACCGTGCCAGCTCAGGATCTTGGTGAGGTAGAAGTTTACCTCCCCATGTGGGCTTTCAATCCATGGCTTAAGATTGGGGATCAGCCTGAGCGTCCACCGCACAGTGTAAGATTTTGCCAATCTAGGACGACAAAAATAAAAAAAAAATGTGTTTTAAATGTATATGACAGGGAAATGTCCAACTGTTATAGAAATAAACAAAAATCTGAATGAAATTAGCATTAACAGCAATGAAATGGTCTTTAAACAGGCCTCATTACAACGCTCGTTAAGTTACATTTGACAACCGGCAGCCAGTCTCACAATTATAGTGATTCAATTTATGTTGTAAGTGCGTGGTTTTTACAAGAGTGTTAATTTTTAATGGACTATAACTCTGTTTTCTATCGTGTTCAACGGTTCCGCCACGTGGGGGATAAGCGGATAGACTTCCAGCAGAGGCTGCAAAAAAAAACAAGAAAGAAAGTTGGTCAAGACAGACCAACTGTTGGTCAAGACAGACTATAACATACTCTGTACCAAAAATATACGTTTAGCATAAATTTTGATGCTGCAGTAGCAGCGCTGCTGTTGCTCTGCAGCAGCGAACAGTCTTTTGATCATAACTCGACAACCGTTAATCCGATCTTCACCATAATTTTGGCGGATCGATAAGTAATCCTGTGGGAGAGTTTTTTTCTGAATTGCGGGGGCGGGAGATGGCGTGGCCAAAATTGAAAATAAACTTGATCTGCCTGCAGACATAAGAAGCATATGTCCCATACATGTCAAACCGCTATCTCTTACCATCTCCGAAATCTGAGCGTTCATACGGACAGACGAACAGACTGACAGACAGATAATTTATGGTGTCGGAGATGCTTCCTTCTGGCTGTTACATACTTTTGCACAAACTTAATATACTCTATGTACCTACGGTACAGAGTATATAAACTGCCTTTTTGCCAATCTTGGATTTATTCATGTTAGTGTGCTCCAATGTAATTCTCATGTAATCGAAAGCAACTCCATATTTGGTGGTATTTTACTCTTGAACGGTCATACTGGAGTCTGTTTCTGTGCAAGTTGGAGCTAAAACTGCAATTTGAACCTGGATGTTCTTCACTTCTTTTATAATAAAATCGCGTGTTTCTTTTGTGAAAATAAATTTGATTGATGACAGTTTCTGCTTGAGGATGGTTTTGCCAATAAATGCTTGTGTACCCTTTTATCGACGATTTAAGTTGAATAGGTACCATAGATATAGAAAATAAGCTTTCGTCTGAGAAATGTCCATCTGAAAACTTTTGCTTATACCGACTTTGTTCAGCGCCATCGCATCCCCATATCATAATTAATTTAACTTCATCTTTAAGATTCGGTAAAGACATTAAAACCTCTTTATGTGCACTTCTTAATCTCCCCACACTGTGATCTATCGATTGCAAATCTTTTTTAGCACATATTTCTGGCACAATAATATTTTTCGAATAGCACAACATTTTTGATTGTGTCCGTCTGTTTTGGCTGTGTCCACTGTACAGAGCCACCCTTGGTCAGATCGTGGTTTCTCCGTCTCCAGTTTCAGAATTTCTTCTTGTTTTTGTTTCATAACAGTTTTCCACTTATATGTGTTTGCTGTTGTTTCTTCGTCCTTGTCACAGAGCCGTCTGTTGGCTACAGTTGACCACTGTCTTTTCACGGGCCTGAAAGACATCCTTGCCCTTCATCTCGATTGTGATATCGTTCTCCTGCTGAGTGCGAGTCACCTTCATTACTTGCAGCTTTAGCTGCTCGACATTTAGTCCGTGTTGGTTGCTGTCATCATCTTCTTCATTGGGTTGTTGATCCAGTTTGTTGGACTCTGTTGCTGGATGCGAGGACTCCGAGGCAGCCTAAGTGTTGAACTGGGCGATACTGACATCCTGCGCTCGCTGATGTTCTTTGAATAGACTTTCCCTTGAATTGTTGTTTTAAACCATTCATAGAATGTTATCCACTTTTTGGGGTTTCCACGTAATGAGGGCATTACCATTGCTGGTGCAGCTGGCTGAGGTGGTATTGATTGCACATCTGCAGGAGTCGAAGTTGGCCTTGCATACTTTAATTCTTGCAGACGCTGTTTCCTTTCTAGTTTATCCAACATCGTCGAGGCATCAGTTTTTTATATTCAATGATTATTGAACATGGCTGCAAAAATACTCCCAGAGCTGCTTACTTGAAACCATCAAGTCGCTGAAGTTATTTGCGGTAACTTCGTTGCCTGCGGTGACTGATAGTGCCCGTCTTTGCTCCTCGAAGCGTCCACATTCAAAGAGGATGTGTTGTGCGTCCTCCACGATGCCTCCACTACACCGAGTGCACTCGGGGCTGATGTCGTGCCCAAAGGGATGGAGATAGCTCCTAAAGTAACCGTGCCAGCTCAGGATCTTGGTGAGGTAGAAGTTTACCTCCCCATGTGGGCTTTCAATCCATGGCTTAAGATTGGGGATCAGCCTGAGCGTCCACCGCACAGTGTAAGATTTTGCCAATCTAGGACGACAAAAATAAAAAAAAATGTGTTTTAAATGTATATGACAGGGAAATGTCCAACTGTTATAGAAATAAACAAAAATCTGAATGAAATTAGCATTAACAGCAATGAAATGGTCTTTAAACAGGCCTCATTACAACGCTCGTTAAGTTACATTTGACAACCGGCAGCCAGTCTCACAATTATAGTGATTCAATTTATGTTGTAAGTGCGTGGTTTTTACAAGAGTGTTAATTTTTAATGGACTATAACTCTGTTTTCTATCGTGTTCAACGGTTCCGCCACGTGGGGGATAAGCGGATAGACTTCCAGCAGAGGCTGCAAAAAAAAACAAGAAAGAAAGTTGGTCAAGACCGACTATAACATACTCTGTACCAACAAAAATATACGTTTAGCATAAATTTTGATGCTGCAGTAGCAGCGCTGCTGTTGCTCTGCAGCAGCGAACAGTCTTTTGATCATAACTCGACAACCGTTAATCCGATCTTCACCATAATTTTGGCGGATCGATAAGTAATCCTGTGGGAGAGTTTTTTTCTAAATTGCGGGGGCGGGAGATGGCGTGGCCAAAATTGAAAATAAACTTGATCTGCCTGCAGACATAAGAAGCATATGTCCCATACATGTCAAACCGCTATCTCTTACCATCTCCGAAATCTGAGCGTTCATACGGACAGACGAACAGACTGACAGACAGATAATTTATGGTGTCGGAGATGCTTCCTTCTGGCTGTTACATACTTTTGCACAAACTTAATATACTCTATGTACCTACGGTACAGAGTATATAAACTGCCTTTTTGCCAATCTTGGATTTATTCATGTTAGTGTGCTCCAATGTAATTCTCATGTAATCGAAAGCAACTCCATATTTGGTGGTATTTTACTCTTGAACGGTCATACTGGAGTCTGTTTCTGTGCAAGTTGGAGCTAAAACTGCAATTTGAACCTGGATGTTCTTCACTTCTTTTATAATAAAATCGCGTGTTTCTTTTGTGAAAATAAATTTGATTGATGACAGTTTCTGCTTGAGGATGGTTTTGCCAATAAATGCTTGTGTACCCTTTTATCGACGATTTAAGTTGAATAGGTACCATAGATATAGAAAATAAGCTTTCGTCTGAGAAATGTCCATCTGAAAACTTTTGCTTATACCGACTTTGTTCAGCGCCATCGCATCCCCATATCATAATTAATTTAACTTCATCTTTAAGATTCGGTAAAGACATTAAAACCTCTTTATGTGCACTTCTTAATCTCCCCACACTGTGATCTATCGATTGCAAATCTTTTTTAGCTCATATTTCTGGCACAATAATATTTTTCGAATAGCACAACATTTTTGATTGCTTTACAATGTCATAGCACGGATATAATTTTGGATTAAAATTCTTCGTGTTTAGCAGTAGAGAGGGGCTGGATAAATTTGAATCTATTATCATGACAAGTTCTTGATCAGCTGAAAGACGCTTTGTTTCAACATCACATTTTCTGTCATTTTTTATAGATGAAGCAATGGCTAATTCCTTGAGAAGATCCGCCGAATCTCTTTTTCTGCAGGATCGAAATTTAATCTCAGTGGCCGTCATCAAATGATCGTCAGTTATATTGCTCATGAGTTCCTTACATTTGCCTTGTAGTGTTCTTAAGGAACTTTCTGAAAACTGATTTTCTTCTCATCCTCGATTGGAATTTCCTTTTGAATGAGAAGAAGAAAGGCACAACATCGACAACAAACTGAATGAATTTTTTGAGCTCACTACAACGTTTTTGTTTTCAGTGATAGAGGCCCGAAACTTGGTATTTTTCAATTTTTGATACATCCAGCTCTAACGTAGCCATCGGCAGACAAAACCTAGGGTATGTGCAGCGATTTGCTTCCATACAGCCAGATTGCAGCATTGCCGGAGTGGTCAGACGCCCACTCACTTGTGGAGTATGTTGGTTTACTGAAAATGGCTACATCTATGTTGTACTCGCGCACGGTTTGTGCCAGAAGTTCATGCGCGGCCACACGGTGATTCAACTTTTACTGATAATAATAATTTTTAGAGCCTCCAGACTTCATTAGCGGGCAGTGTTGGAGCCTGCTTGATGGTTCAGCAATGCCAAGCCTTTGTCTCGGCATAGAAAACATGTTTAGGTGTTCCTCTAGATGGCGGCTTTGTATCCGGTCGCTCCGCATCTAAAGCAGCAGATACTTCGTTCGCAATGTGCCCCATCTCTAGACAACGGAAGCACCTTTTTGCTCCGCCTGATTCCTTTACTTTGATTCTGCACCTGGTCCATCCCACATTGAGCCTTTCTACCCGCAGAAACTGCTCCATTGACTTACTCGGCACCAGCACTATAGAGTTTTGGAACCCGCCTTAAGAAGCTCGAAGGGTTTTTACGGAGCATGACTCTTTTCCTACACCAGTTTGAGCAGTTAGCGCATCCAACACGTCTCCTGCTGTAACCAGCTCGTTCAGGTCTCTGATCTCCAAGAGCGTCTCCGGTAAAAGGGCACGTGATTCCGCGTTTTCTCCCAGAACCTGTCTAGAGGTCTAGTCCCTTAGGGCTGCAGTGTTCTCCAGGCCTGATCCGCTTAGCTCAGGCAGCAGACAGTCGTTTGCCGTGCGGCGAATTTTGTTGACGCAGTCGCCCACACCACTCAGCTGGTCGTCATGTCTGCGAGTAACCAATTTCAGGATCGGGCTGTACGAAAAATCTCCCTAAGGGCGGATTATAAGGGCATTCGGCTTTACCATCTGTGGCTTGGGCTTCGGTTTTGGCTTCGGCTTGGGATTCGGCTTGGGTCCGACCCTTTGCCACCCATAACCTGGCTTCTTGTCCTGCATAGCGTATGGGCCTGTCGCATTTCTCACTTTTTCCTTCCTTGCAGTCGTTTTCAGAGCTTTCTGGCCATCCGCACTGCCGCTCTCGGAATCGTCGATCCGAGGCTGTGTCAGGGTGTGCGCCACGACTTCCGGCTCTGTTGATCTGCCTGGGGTAATAACTGGCGACGTTTGCGACGCACACTCAGTGCTTATTCCGTGGCCGTTCTCTGCTGGGGGTGACGTTTGCACCACTGTCTCCACTAGCGGGCATTTACCTGGGTGCAGTACTGCGTTGCACTTGGAGCACACCTGCGGCGAAGAGACCTCCTGGAAGTGTGCATAAACTTCTTGATTGATTCCTTTCATCCGCTTGAGCATCTTCTTTATGTCCTGGTTGATGTGGCGGAGCGCCGGCTTCTTGTCCTCAACCAAGAATGAGATATCGCACAGAACGCCATCTAGTTCAGTCAGGAGCTGACTAGGATGCGGTGGCCAAAAGTAGCTGTCAATCTGACAATTGAGACCAATATTGGGAAAAGACGATAATCTATTTGTCAGAACCAATTTCCTACCATTTCCGCCTGGCCTGGGTCGTTCTTTTCCTATCATGTTGCCATCGAGTCAAGTTTGCGCGCTAAGCTCTTAACCAAAAATTAGTTGTCTCCAGAAAAGCTACTGCAGCTAAATTATTTTAAAGTGCTGCTTTCAAATTGGAGCGAACCAGAATTTGACCTTAAAACGGAGGAACACTCCTTCTGCATCGTGCAACAAATTCGGCCAACAAAAAAAAAATTTTTAAATTTATTAACTCCCCCTGAAGGTGCCACTCCCTCATGGTAATTAAAAACTTTTTTTTTCGCTTCTCATTGCATTTTGTTACAATAGACCAATTTCTTCTCTTAAGGAATTGGCACCCAGTTCTATAGCTAAAAAGCTCTTTGGTGGCTTCAGTGCCTAAAGAGAATTGGGGAATGATTAGCTGTCGCTGCTCCCAACGAATGTTCCAGGAAAATTTTGCAGGCAGAGCTAGAAGCTAGTCAAGAAAGCTGCATTCATCCCACCAAACGCGAACCGGCTGCTTAAAGTTCAGCTCGTGTCTCCGTCGCTGCCGGAGCAATTGATTACCTTCGCCCAAGTTAGGCCAACCCAGTGACCGGTTTCCCGTAAAGTACATCGGGAAATCCAAGGAAATATCTGCCCACAGCTGCAGCTAGAAACATTGGTCTTGTGTGATTTAGTGAACCAACAGCAAGTGTGAGGGTTTGTTGCACCCAACTCCCTGAATTCCATTAAGTTGCCTGATCCTAACTATGGTCAATGGAACCCTGTAAGCCAACCAACTATTACAAATATTCAGTGCGATGCATTCGTTTCAAGTAAATTTCTAAAACCACAAATAAAAAAAAAAGAAAATCATTTAAGTGGAGCTAAAAAGGAACACAAGCTTTTCCATTTTTGTGTTGCATAAGGTGCATTCATCAGGCACATTTCGTGTGATATCAATGCGTGCTTAAAAGATCCACATTATCTTGTCCCATTTTAGCGATTGATTAAAGTAGCTCGGTCCTAGGCCATGGTCCTAATATCTGTAGAGCCTATGTGCGCTACTCATCGATCTGCTGCACTAGGTTTGGTAATTCTCCATTTCTAACCGGTTCTCAAGCAGTTGTGCTTTATTCTGCCACTTCATCCTTGTCAACGATAAGCTCCAGTTCAAAGTAAAATTGACACTTAAATCGTTAAGACTCTTTGCCCATCCTATCCGTTTGCTTAGCAGCATTTTCGAGAAAAGGTTTGGTAGCCTATTCGATTCGGTGTCACATAGCATTCTTTCCATATATCGAAGGTGCAGATCAAGGGTGAAAATATGAGCGGGAGTAATTCCTGTTTCCAGTTGGATGCAATAATGGGGGGTGCAGTCCGCGAGCCCGAACATTTTCTTGAAGAAATTTTGCAGCTTGTTTGCTTCTTCGAAGTTGGCCGATCCCCATAGCTTTGAACCGATCTGCTGACGGCCTGGTACATTTTCCATTTTGCTCCTAGTCTCTGTTTCGGAAGAAGTTTCCCCAAGTGGCGTTTATGCTAGCTTTGGCTGCGATTGTTCTGTCCTGGATGTGCTTTTTAAACGATAGTTTCGGCGTGAATAATATTCCGAGGTACTTAAACTCGTTTACCACTTTAATAGCTTCACCCCTATAGCTCCATTGCTCACACCTCGCTGAATACCATGATGGCAGACTTGCTGAGGTTAACGATCATGTTCCATTTGTCAGAATAGACTTCCAGGTTGTAGATCATTTGCTGCAGAACTTTTGGATCATCTGCCAGCAATACTATGTCATCCGCATAGAGCAACACCCGAAGATTCATATCCTCGAATTGCATTCCACCACCTAGTTCCTCGTGAAGGTCGTCTAAATATAAGGCAAAAGTAGAGGTGAAAACAGACACTCCTGTCTCACTCCTGCCTTGGTCGTGAACTCCTCAGACATTGCTTCTCCATTCCATACAATCGTTTTTGTATCAGTAAAGACCGCCGGCAGAAAGATTGTCAGCCTGGTCGATACCCCCATCATTTTCAATTTGTATATTAATAAATTTCTGGGGACGATGTCAAACGCAGCTGTCAAACTCTCATATTTTGCCATTATTTCATACTACCAAATGTATTTGCTTTGAATTTAACTGCCTTTGTTTACATTTTGAATTGTCATCATAATTATCATTTGCAGGCCTAATGTTAGCGGCCTGCAATTATCCGTATGCTAAGCTCACACACACATATGAATTCATTCTCTCTTTTCGAACTCTGTTACATTGCCTAGCCTTTTGTTAGTCTTAAGCTCTCTGAATAAATTAGTTCTGTACACTCGTTCACTGAAGCAAGATCGTGTTGCTCCGTGGGAAATTTGTCCACGTGTTCGGTTTTTTCACACACACCCATCCTAGATTAAATGTCCTCAGGTCAGGAAAAAGCTCCTGATCCAACATTTTGGCGCCCAACGTGGGGCTTGTGTGTGAAAAGCGGAAAATCTCGGAAAATTTAAGGTGCCTCTTCACATACCAGGCTCATCATTGACATTGCAAGAACGGGATTTATATCGATATCGCCGTCTCTCTGCAATGAAATTCGTATAGTTTGCTGCTTTAGAATTTTCTAGTTGTGCTGCTGCTCGGCCGGTGGACAACCTAACTAAGCCTGGTGAAAATTGCTGGAACGGAACCATCAAGTGGATGTCGCAGTCTCCCTGCAATAGAATCTGATACCCTATCACTCTGCTCGCCGCTCCAAGCGAGCCATTGGAGAACCTAGCGTTCTCAACTGAAACCATTTGGCAGGTCGCCAACATTGCCAAGCGAGACATTGGAAAAGTCTCGCCAAGTCGTTCACATTTGGAGTGAACATCATTCAAACGCGTGATCTATTGGAAGATCCCGCAATTTGTCGCTGCATCAAACCATTTGTTGGAAGGTCCCGCAAGTTTGCGTCGCACTTCTCGCCTCCTCATTCTTCATTGGCACAGCAACACTCAAACGTCTTTGCAATTACTGCTGTGGCCAACCCATTGTTGTTGTTTGCGCCGTTACAATTCGTCGCTCCTTCATTCTCGCTGATTCTTGCTGCCGTTGCCTGCTCACCACCTCTGCTCGCTGCAACTTCGCTGCCGCTGCTAGCAGACCTCTTTCGCTCTCACATTGGTGAGCACGACGTTGCCAGATCGAATTGTTGGTTTATTTACATTACATTACAGACAATGGCTGCTCTCGAAGATTTGCAACGCAAGCTCACAAATATTATTCGAAATATTTCCCGCATTCAGGATAGAGTGAAGGTTTCTGTTGATGAGGATGGTCATGAACATAAATTGTCCAGCGCCGAATTGCAATTGCGCATGGACATGTTGGAGAACCACTACAAAGAAGCGTCGACGGTGCAAACTGAAATTGAAAATGCAGATCCACAGAACGATGGTCGTGCGGACCTCGATGATACATTTGTGAGTATCAAATTGTCCATCCTAGGGCAACTCGGAGAAGTTCTGCATAGCACGGCAATCGGCCCACCGAGTTCTCCTCGTTCTATGCCACCGTCAAGTCTGCCCAGACTGACCCTTCCTGTGTTCAATGGAAAAAGGTCAGAGTTTAAGAACTTCATAACGTGGTTCAACCAAATCATCGGTCGTGAACACACATTGTCAAACATAGAGAAGTTTAACCACCTGTTAAACTGCCTGGAGGGTCCTGCTTTAGACGCTGTTGAAGCATTCCAAGTGACCAACGAAAACTACCCCAAGGCAATTGCTCGCCTCAATGAGCGCTATGACAACATTACGCTCACTTTTCTAGATACGATCGAGTCGTTGTTCAACCTTAAACCAGTCGAGAAACCAGATGGAACTCAGCTGCGTGGTCTGATTGACAAGGCCACGGCAATCTATTCATCGCTTTCGTCCCTGGGCACAGGGTCGGACATTGCACAAGGCATGCTGATCTATATACTCATGGGAAAATGTGATCAGCAGACTCGGAATAAGTGGAACGAAGCTATTGATTTGCGTTCGCTTCCCAACTGGGCACAGTGCTCCAATGTTTTGGAACGACATTGTCAGTTTTTGCAGTCTAGCGGCATCGCATCGTACCGTATGGCTGATGCTGTTAAACATAAATCCAATTCCAAGCCTGGCAAGGGATTATCATTTGCGATCACTAATTCTACCTGTATTCTTTGTTCCAGTTCTGGCCACAAGCTTGCAGAATGTTCTGAATTTCAAGGCAAGAGTACGAAGTTTAAATATGATATCGTCAGGAATGCTGGTCTATGTTTCAATTGTCTGCAGCCAGGCCATCGGATGACTCACTGTTTGTCAAATCATCGTTGTCGTATATGCAAGGGTCGACACCACACGGTACTCCACTACAGTCGTTCATCGTCAACATCGCAAGCGTCGTCATCAATTCCGGAACCTGCAGGAGCAGCCACGCACTCGCACATGAATCAATCACAATGTGGTCAAATCATCCTTGCCACAGCCAAGGTGCTCGTAAGAGACTCATCAGGCTCAAACAAACAAGGCAGAGCGCTCCTCGATTCATGCCCGCAGGTAAATTTTATGACCGAAAAATTTGCTCAAGGTCTGTTTCTCCGCCGAGATAAGAGTAGTTTAGAGATCCGCAGTATCGGGGAGTCAACTACCAATATCAAGACGTGCACCACTACTAAAGTCAAGTCTCGGGAGTCACCATTTGAAGTAACGCTGAAGTTCTGCATAACTTCACACATCGCCTATCAACCCGATACGGAAATCGACACGTCTGAAAGGGACTTGCCTGCAAATACCCCGCTGGCAGATGATCACTTTCATCGTGCTGGACGCATTGATCTCTTGCTTGGTACTGAGGCATTCTTTGAATGTCTTGCTGTTGGACAAATCAAGCTTGGAGATAATTTGCCAGTCTTACAGAAGACTTTGTTCGAATGGGTCGTGTCTGGCCGCTATCAGCATCAGCAGCAAAGGGAATCGTCATCATGTCTGCTGTCAGTAGAAGAGTCCATCGACAAGAATCTTGAACTACTTTGGAATGTTGAAGCTGTAGATAATCCAAAGAGGTCGCTTCAGCCGGAACATCACATGTGTGAAGAAATCTACTCAAAGAAAACGTACCAACTCGATAATGGACGAATCGTCGTCAATCTTCCGTTCAAGAAGGATCCCAACTGCCTGGGAAATTCAAGCGATATTGCTCGTCAGCGATTTCTAGCACTTGAGAGGCGCCTCCAACGGCAGCCCGAGAAAAAGGTGCAATATGACCTTTTCATGAAGGAATATGAGGATCTCGGTCACATGACATTAGTGGCTGATCCTAAGGTATGTGAGCCACACTTTTATCAACGAGATTGCGAGTCGTTTTCGACGGCTCATGTACTACATCATCGCAGACCTCACTAAATGAGATACTCCTTGTTGGACCAAAGCTGCAAGACGATTTGTACACTCTCTTGCTTCGCTTCCGGTTGGTAATGTACGCCCTCACTGCTGACATTACCAAAATGTACAGACAAGTACTCATAAGTCCTGAGGATCGAAAGTACCAATATGTGTTTTGGAGAACACACCCCGATGCTAATTTGGAAACATACGAACTAAATAC
Organism: Lordiphosa fenestrarum; assembly: GCA_035044985.1. Lineage (NCBI taxonomy): Eukaryota > Metazoa > Arthropoda > Insecta > Diptera > Drosophilidae > Lordiphosa > Lordiphosa fenestrarum. The sequence continues at coordinate 9,407 of JAWNNO010001508.1, read as the reverse complement.
AGTTACTTACGGGACGGCCTCCGCACCTTATTTAGCAGTTCGCAGTCTGCAGCACATTGCAGATCTACACAAGGAGGAGTTTCCACTCGGAGCATCAATCGTAAAATCATCGTTCTACGTCGATGACATGTTATGTGGAGCAGACGATCTTACAACGTTGCAGCTCATCAAACAGGAGGTTACGGAGATTCTTATTCGTGGATTGTTTCCCTTAACTAAGTGGCATTCCAATCATCCTGCCTTCATGGAAGACGAAACAGACAAGGAATTGAACATGGATGAAAATGCAATCACTAGTGCTCTTGGCGTAACTTGGGATCAACGACGTGACGTGCTGCTCTTTGTGTTCAAGCCGAAACATATGTCTTCAACAGTTACTAAAAGAACCATTATTTCAATTGCTTCCTCTCTGTTTGACCCTCTCGGATTGTTGGCACAGCTCATCATTGTGTCAAAAAGTCATCGATGCTGAAAAAAGGAAGTCTACATTTGCTGTAGCCATAGAAGCAAACTATATTTTAGAGGTTCTTGACGGAATCAGTTCGTACAATCGCTCGCTTCGGATCATAGCGTACATGTTCAGATTCTACCGTGGAGTCATCAAAAATCGCACATTTGAAGCGTCCTCGCCATCGCCAAAAGAACTTCACCACGCATTGGATTGCATCGTTTGGAACATACAAAGGCAACATTTCAGAGAAGATCTTCAATTGCTGCAAAAACAAAGGGATTTACGGAGCAGTCTGAAATTTCTCAGCCCTTTCCTGGATGATTCATCGGGGTTCGAGCTCATCAGAGTTGGCGGTCGACTCGAACACGCCAATATTCCAATTCGTCAAAAGCATCCACTTCTCCTACCTAGCAAGTCAATCTTTGTTCGAAATTACGCACGCCACCTGCACGTGCGCAACTATCACGCCGGACCAACGGCATAGGTCGGATTGCTTCGGCTCCAGTTCTGGGTAGTCAATGCGAGAACCTTGGCTCGGAGCATTGTGAGATCTTGTGTGCATTGCGTAAGATACCGTCTAGTTCTTCTTCGTCAAATTATGGGTTCCCTGCCACCTGAGCGTCTCACAACCGACAAACCATTTCGCAACGTTGGTGTGGATTTCTGCGGCCCTGTGAATACCTATTATCGCATCCGAGGAAAAGGTGCCACGAAATCCTATATTGCAATATTCGTATGTATGACCATCAAGGCAGTCCACATTGAAATCGTTTCAGATCTGTCAACAAACAACTTTCTGGAGGCCTTATAACGCCACAAATTTTGTTGGGGCATCCAACAAATTAGCCGAGCTGAAGAACTTCATGTTTAAATCTGCAACCCAAGATGCCATTCAGTCATACTGTTCATCCGAACATATAACCTTTGGCGGGCTCTGGGAAGCCGCAGTCAAGAGCGCAAAGGGTCTCTTGGTGCGCACACTGATGAACACCCGATTTACCTTCGAGGAGCTAAACACTGCTGTCGTTGAGATAGAGGCTGTTCTGAACTCACGTCCTCTGTCGCCGCTGTCAACAGATCCCAACGACTTTAGTGCCCTCACTGCTGGGCACTTTCTAAATGGAGATGCCCCACGCGCCTTGCCTGAGCGTGTGGTGAATGCCAAGGATATCTCCAACCTAGATCGCTATGATCAAATCACTGCTGTGAAGCAACAATTCTGGCGTCGGTGGTCTGCCGAATACATCAACGAAGTCCGATCCAGGTCAAAGTGGACTGCAACGTCTCCGAATCTCGCTGCAGGAACAATAGTCATCATCCAAGAAGACAATCTCCAACCTCTACACTGGAAACTGGGACGTGTTGAATCAGTCGTGTATGGAAGAGACAATCGTGTCCGTGTAGCACACATTCGCACGTCATCTGGAGTATGCTGTCGTCCAGTACACAAACTTGCTGTATTACCTGTGTGTTGAAAGAGGGTCCTTTCAAGGGAGGCCGGGATGTTCGGTCAAACTCTCATATTTTGCCATTATTTCATACTGCCAAATGTATTTGCTTTGAATTTAACTGCCTTTGTTTACATTTTGAATTGTCAACATAATTATCATTTGCAGGCCTAATGTTAGCGGCCTGCAATTATCCGTATGCTAAGCTCACACACACATATGAATTCATTCTCTCTTTTCGAACTCTGTTACATTGCCTAGCCTTTTGTTAGTCTTAAGCTCTCTGAATAAATTAGTTCTGTACACTCGTTCACTGAAGCAAGATCGTGTTGCTCCGTGGGAAATTTGACTGGAGTCGCAGCCTTTGTCCACGTGTTCGGTTTTTTCACACACACCCATCCTAGATTAAATGTCCTCAGGTCAGGAAAACGCTCCTGATCCAACAGCAGCTTTGCTCAAACTTTAGTATTGCTACATCGATGTTTTGAAAGTAAAACATAGATGAAACATCGATGTTTTTTCAAATTTTAAGAGTTTGCTAATGTACCTTCCCAAAGCACTTTTTTGCTTCAGATTAAATATAAATAAATAATGAATGTACATTGTAAATATTTAGATAAACAAATTTATTTAATTTAAATATATTAAACAAATTATAAAACTAATGACCCTTCTAGGGTTCTATATCAATTTTTTCTTATTATTATTAAGACTTAAAAATCTATAAAATTTTTATTCAGGAACATTAAACGCTCCAAAATCTTCGGTTCTAAGGTGCAGCGTCTATCCGATAGGGTCTGTCCAGCTTTAATGAATGACCTTTCAGACGCGGTGGATGTAGCCAGAATACATAAATATTTCCTTGCGACTTCTTTTAGTGGGCTCATGTCTTCAGCAGTATTTATCTAAAAAAAAAAATTGGCAATATACATGTAAGATTTATTTAGTTATTAAATCATTTATTGTTAGAAATTTGGCACGAACAGTTTAATAATAGATTACATTGATGGTTGATAGTGAGTTTCACAAAATAAATTCAAATGTAGAGAAGAGTTCAACTTAATAGCCGGGAGTTACAACTTTTAACTTAAGTCCGACAACAAATTCTGTTCTGACTGACAACATTATTTCCCTGCTGCTGCTCGCTGACGACTCACGACACGACTGACGTATGAGCAAAAATCACACCGTGATGCATGTCTAAGGTTACCACTTTAAGTACATATATTCCAATTCATATATTTATAAAACCATCCTTTCCTTTTTCGCTTATCCGCTTTAGATCCGACCGCAATGTCCAAGTTATACACTCTTCTGGCTGTAGCTACTTATTATTTCACACATCACATTTAATTTTCTAGGTATTCTTACTTTGCAAAAATATATCCATGCTGACGCACACACTCCAATACCTCCGCAATTGATCAAAATCTCGTTTAAGTCACTAAATTATAAGAAATATTATACAAAAATGCTTAAGACATCTTATATCTTAATACCTTTCATAAAGACGCCAAGTAAATTTAGTAAACAGTATTGTAACAGTAATGATAGTGGAAACAAACATCGGTGTTTTTAGCTTCGATGTTTCTCCAGCTCTGTTCAAAAGCGCCTCGAAATACGTGCTGAAATACCGCTCATATGTCGTTGGCTGATTCTCCGCATTTATTTACAAATGTAAGTCAGGCCACTCTCATTGCAGAACTCCACTAAATGTTTTCCGTTTCCATTAACCGTTTTGTCTTTTGATACTCTGCCTCCAGTATCTGAGGCCGCAGTGAAGTCACTCCAAAAGATATCTTCTATACTTTGCTGCAACTCCTCTTAGCGCACATTTAGATCTCCAATAATAAGTGGATTCAGTATATCGTGCATTCTCAGTTGTTTAATACTCTCAAAATCATTAGTCCAGTGTGCACCTCTTATGTATGCTGGGATTAGGGTTAAATTTGTTTTTTGGGATACAATATCTAACACGAACACATCCTCGACTTCTCGGAAGGTGTGCTTTATGCCAACACTCCTTAGTTTTTTGCTCACTCCGTACATATTACCGCCGCTTGCTCTTCCGTTGACACTTCGTCGCATTGCTGGCTTCCAATATATGTGATGTGACTGGAAAAATTTATTGTAGTCGTTCTGCTTTTCAGCTTCTACGTGCGTTTCCAGGAAAAAATATCAAAGTTGTTTACATACTGGAAAAATCTATCTACGTCACAAGCGTTTTTAAAATTAATGGTTTTATTTAGACTATTTCTATTTGGTCAAAATTGTTTATTGTTTGGTGGATATGTTTCAGGTTTTTTTTTTAAATTTGTGCCCTATTATATATTTCGCTATAGTTTAAATTAATTTCAAAATTATCCCCATATATTTGTTTTAAAGTAGCCATAGCCCCTTTTTTCTCGCTCATCGGTTCTCCAGCTTCGCTCCAGTAAAACCATTTGCCCTCGATTAGGAGTTTTTTGTCAGAATATCGCGTCTTAGGATCAGCATAATCTTCTTGAGTGCTCTTTTTTCGATGTTCAGATGCTTCTCAATGTATTTGGCCGTTCCGGCTAGCTTCTTCGTCTGTCTCAGCACATCCTGGACCGCTTTCATCGTGCCGAACTCAACCACTATCTTTCCATGAGACTAATATATTTTTTTAGCCGTTTCTATATGCAACGGGGTTTGAATTTGCATTTTTTGTTCAATGAGTCTGCTGACTGCTTCAATGGGATAGTTGTGAGCCTCCAACAACCAGATTTCTTCTCTTTAAATTGTCCTCCAAATGTACAATTCTGCGACTGTTCTCTCCATTGGCTTCCTTAAGCTTTACTAGCTCTTCTCTTAACTGCGCATTTTCTTTTTGAAGAACCTCCACGCTTGCCGCCAAGTTGCTTACTCCACTTTTGATGTCTTCTACATTTGTGGGCAGTCTAATTACCAGGTCATCCAACATTCCAGAGAAACTGACTTTCATCTCCGTCATCAATTGCTCAACTGTCAAACCTGGCCGTGATTTTCCATGACGGGTGAAGTCTCTGCCAGGGTACGATTAATTTTTTTGTTCTGCGGGGTTAACATAACCAGTTCCGCCAAGAAGTATGCAATAAAAAGCGCCTGTGGGGCTCTGTAGCAATGATCTTATTTTATGCTGGAAGCGTTAGGCTATTTTAATTGAGAGAGTAATAGCTCGCTCTGGCAGGGTTTGGAAACTTTCTAATTTATTAAATTTTATTTACAAGTACCTCGAAAAGCCTTTATTGTATTTGGCTTGGGGAGCTCTCTTTGGTTTGGACTCCAAATAAGAGTTTTCCTTATAATCACGGATGAGTATTCACGTTGAGCTTTATTCTCTCACACACATACACAGTTGGGTCTTTGTTTTCACTTTACGTTTGATTTGGTTTTAATGTTTTAAATTTATTGGCACTCGTTTGCTGCTGCTTTCGCTTAGTCCTGTTTGTATATTTATTCAGTTACGACGATTTTAAAGATTTTTCGGACTTAACTTTGCTGTTTAATAAAAATTTTTCTACGGAGCTCTCCAATTTGCGTCTGTTTGCTTTGCTTGCTCTCTCTCTCCCTCTTTTAAACTACACTATACAACAAATTAATAGTACTGTCGCTCATATGGTAAAGAAAAAAAATTTATTTGAATATTTCAAGTTGCTATACTTAAATCTAATTTATTTACCATAATCTTAATCTAAACCTATATTTTCATATTCTATATCCTATATATATCATGCATATAAATATTGTATAAGTATTCTGGAGTTTCAGCCACAAAATCTTTCACTTGCTTAGGTTACATTTTTGTTAAATATTTTTTTTCTGTTTAGGATTAAAAAAAAAACAAATAGTAAAGTTTTATAAATGACTTAATACTTCCTGTTTGTTCCAAGAAAATTTTCAAAATTAATTTCTTTATTTTTCTCGAGTAATAAACGAAGTCTATGACGTTGTATAAGTAAATAGGTTTTCTTATGGCCTAGGTTAAATTTTATTAAATTTAGCTTTTGTTAAGTTTTGGGTTAGCCAAATTCAATATTAACTCAACCGAAATTAGGAATAGATATACGTTGTTTTGAATATGACTTGCTAAGTTGATTCTTATTGGGGAGCCATGCATCGATTAAAGGGAGAAATGTCGTCCGCCAGTTTGAGCAGAGAGCGCATTCCACACGTCTCCTGCTGTAACCAGCTCGTCCAGGTCTCTGATCTCCAAGAGCGTCTCCGATTTGGGATTCGGATTGGCTCCGACCCTTTGCAACCCATAACCTGTCTTCCCATCCTGGATCGCACTTGGGACTGCCGCATCAGTTCTCTGGCTATCCACGGTACTGCCACTCTTAGAGTCGACGATCCGTGGATGTGCCTGTGTCTGCGCCAAGACTTCCGTCTCTTTTGCTCTGCATTGGACAATGATTGGCGACGTTTGCGACAATCTCTCCGTATCTATATCCTGGCCGTTCTCTGCTATGGGTGGCGTTTGCACCGCTGTCTCCACTTGCGGGCATCCATCTTTGTGGAGCACTGCGTTGCACTTGGAGCACACCTTTGGCGAAGTGGCACAATGCGAATGCTCCTGGAAGTGTGCATATACTTCTTGCTGGATTCCCTTCATCCGCTTGAGCATTTTCTTCATATCCTGGTTGATGTCGCGGACCGCCGGTTTCTTGTTCTAGCTAGCTCAGTCAGGAGATGACTAGGACTTGGCCTCGACCTCTTCGGTGGAGTTTTCCTCTGAAGGCTTGAGGGGCTCTCCAGTTCTCAGCCCCGATTGGGGGTCTCCGGATCGACACCGACTGCCTTGAAAGTAAATACACTCTCAGAGACTATTGAAGGCGCAGATAAGGGCGCATGCTCATCCTTGGGTGGCGTTCTGCGCATCTTCGTGGATTTTGCACCTGGACCGCTCCGACCCGGTCGCCAGAGCCCTGCTTCGATGTGCGCCACCGCAGCGGAAGGGTTGACAGTAAGTCAGTTCTGTGACCTTTGCACTTTTCCTCCTTATAAAGTAAAATTTAAATGCGGTGTTAAATTTAAATTTAAATTTTAAAATTTGGGCCTCTAAATAAAGTTGAACCGCCTTTTGCGCACTAACAGCTTGTTGTTAAGCCGCTGTTAGATCGGTGTTAGTGTTGTCCGCTAACCAACACTACCAGCAGCTGATTGAGTGTCTGCGAGATGCACACAGTGACAGTGAGCTGGAGCAGAAAAATGAGGCGGGAAACAAAGAACAGGCACCCCCCCCCCCCCACCCCCTCTCTTTGCCGGGACTGAAAGGCTCACCAACTGAGTCCGGCAAGATCAGCGCAGCGACGTGCATGTGTATGTTCATGTGTATGTGTAATTACCATTTTTTTTTTTTTTTTTTTTGTAGTGGTTGTTTAAAGCTTTAAAGCCGTTTTATCGCTAGGATGTAGCAACCAAAGTGTGGGACTTGAGTTACCGCACCCACTAAACAATCCACCCCATCCCGAGTCCCGGCGAAACCACCGTTCGGTATTACTTCGCCGGGGGGAAATGCCCAAGGCTCACCTAGGATTCTCTCCTATGTATTAGAATTACGCAGTCTTTCTGCGCAGCGCAGTTTTTGGAAAATTTTTGTGGCCATATTGCAGACTGCAGACCAATTTTGTTCCGATTCAAGCATTATATTCACCAGGTTGCCAACGGCTGGTGTCCTCCCAACCACCCTGCTTAGTTCGGTTCTTTCATTTATGAAGGACGGACAATTAAATATAACATGTTCTGCGTCTTGGGAGACCGACTGCCCTGTACAGTCTGGGCAGTAAGGGTCGTCTTCGTGTTTGAACCTATAAAGGTAGGATTTCAAACATCCGTGTCCCGTAAGCAGTTGCGTCAGGTAGTATGTCACCTGTCCATGTCTTCTGTCTAGCCAGAGCTCTATATTAGGGATAAGGCTGTATGTCCATCGTCCTTTAGTCGATCCTTGCCATTCTCTGCACCGCTCTCGTGTGCACCTCCGTCCTGTACGCTGCCATCGTGCTGCCATCTGGAGCTCCTTTGTGCAATTCCGCAAACTCTTGCGCCCTGAGGTCAAATGGGATGAGTCCAGCCACAACCAAGGCTGCATCATTTGACACCGTTCTAAAAGCACTTATAACTCTAAGTGCGCAGATCCGCTGCACTGGGTTAGCTCCACGTACATAGGAGCTGTGTTCCGTGGCTGGTGCCCAGTTTGGGGCGGCGTAGAGCAGGGTTGAGCTCACGCTTACCAATGACTTCCTTCTGGACTGCTTTGGTCCGCCAGCGTTTGCCATAATTCTGGCTAATGCCGCTGCCGTATTGCTTGCTTTCTGGCTTGCGTAGATCAGGTGGTCTCCGAAGTTGCAGTCTGTGGTCTGTCATTGACTCCCAGGAAAAACAGGTGAGGCAACGAGGTTATTGTTGCGTCCCCGGTTTTAATATTCGCCTGCTCGACCATTTCCCGTGACTACATCAGCACCGACTTCAGTTTTGTGGATGGCTAAACGTTAGGTCCATCCTTTCGAGCCATCGCTTGACGTTCTGACACCTACGTCGCCGGTCCGTTCCGCTTCCCGCGAGACGTTCTCGTGTGGACTACCACGACGGCAATGTCCTCTGCAAACCCGCAGTTGCTGTGGCTCCTGGCGGCAGCGGAAGGCGCACGTATGCCGTCATACATAATGTTCCACAGCATTGGTCCTAGAACTGAACCCGCGGACCGTTGCTGTGGTACACTGCTGCCGCCCGACGGCTGACTGCTCCGTCGTACGTAAGTATTCCGCCGCTTAGGTGGTCACTCTGGACATCGAACCCTGCATGGAACTCCGCAGGGTGCATGTTAAAGTGCCTTGCATGTCTGCATCGCAGTCCTCGGTCACGTACCTAAGCGGTCAGACCACTTACGTACGACAGCGAGGACGGCGATGCAGCATATGCAAGGCATCATCCAGAGGAGTTCCACAGGGTTCAGTTCTAGCCCGCAATGCTGTGGAATATCCACGTCTGCCGAGCAAACTGCGCCTTCCGCTGTCCACCAGTGAGCCACCAAGCAATTGGGTTTGCAGATGACATTGCCATCGTGGTAGTGGCAAAGCATCTCAGGGAAGTGGAACGGACCAGCAACGGGGCTATTGAGAACGTCAAGCGATGGCTCGAAAGGATGGACCTAACCTTAGCCATCCACAAAACTGAGATGCGGTGCTAATAAGTAGCAGGGAAATAGTAGAGCAGGCGACTATTAAAATTGGGGACGCAACAATAACCTCGTTGCCTCACCTAAAATACCTGGGAGTCATGATAGACCACAGACTCAACTTCAGAGACCACCTGATCTATGCAAGCCAGAAAGCAAGCAATACGGCAGCGGCATTATCCAGAATTATGGCAAACACTGGCGGCCGAACCAAAGCATCCAGAAAAAGGAAGGACGAGTTATTGGTAAGCGTCATCGAGCTTCAAACCCTGTGTACGCGACCCAATCTGGGCACCAGCCACATACAGCTCCTATGTACGTGGAGCTAACT
>JAWNNO010001504.1:0-170579 GCA_035044985.1 Lordiphosa fenestrarum | reverse complement strand
TCTTAGAATGTCTATAAGTTTTGTTGAACCGAACCACAACGATAGGTTCGGAACAGGTTCAGGCTCAACTATTTTTGCACACTTGGTACGGTTCAAGGTTCGGCTCCGTTTAGCAGCCGGGGTTTTGGGTACAGAAAACGAAATTGATTTGGTACCTTAGGCACTTGGTTAAGAGGTCAAAAGTCAAATAATACATTATTTATCTCCTTGTTATTCTTAAATCAATCCCAATACAAGCTTCATTTAAATATAGATGAATATGTAATATATGACTTAAGCGAAGAATCATTCACTGTTACACAAATTCATTTCAACTCCGCCTGAATCACTTGGCTAACAACGGGTTAAGCCCTAACCCAGGGCCAAGGATGATTAAAAGGAGCAGGCAGCAAGAGCAGGAGGAGCAGCAGCAGCAGCTGGCTGTTGCCGATCACGACATTTATCTGTGCGGTTGTCTTGCCAGAAGCCAGGACAATTGGCAACCAGTTTGCGCCCTAAGCTTCACAGCCAAGTCCTTTGTCCTTAAAGAAAGCTGCCAGTCCAGGCAGCAGCCAAACAACAGATGTTTTTTTCTTGTATTCTTTATTTTTGTTTGCGTGCCGCTGGAGGAACGTGTTTCCGAACATGATTTATAGCTCGGCCGATCTACTCCACGTTAGAGACTCGAATCTCTCGTGGCGAGCATTGTTTCCATTGACCAGCAGCTGCCGCTAAAGGTCTAGAACAGGGCGGCGGCGTCTTGGGCCCAGAACCGGTCCCAGTCCCAGTCCCAGTCCCATCTCTCTTGCTTTGTGTAGTTTTTATGGCGTGTTATGATTTCGTATTACAATTAGCCGGCACAAAAGGCACGCTGCCTATTTTGGGTTGTCAATTGTTTGCGATCTGCAAAGCAGAAGAGGGGGCACCGGATCCCATAAATTTCTGGCCAAAGCATTAAACTTGTCAAAATTGTGCAGTTAAGTAGACATTAGATGCTCCTGGAGTGCTGAGTACTTCATTATCTCCTCAACTCGATCTCAATCAATCTGGATGGCGGCGCAGGCGCGCGCACCAGTCAGCACGTAGATGTCCGTACACACACCTCCCGGCAGCACTTAAGACAAATAACTAACACACCTATCGACAGGCCGCAGCAGGCGATGCAGCTTCCTGACGCATTTTCAATTAGTTCTAAATCAGAACTAATTGAATTCATTTACGAACTGGAGCCGGCCACCGGCTCTGCCATCTAGGCAATCTTATCTTAACAGTTATGATGTCCCTGTCCATGTGGCGGGCTTGTTTTGGCATTCTCAGCCGAAAATTTATTGACAAAATTTGCAACACAGATTGCATAGGGAAGCTGCATGACCAGTAGCCCGTGAAGGTAGCACCAGGCTGTGGAACCTGCCGCCATCTAAGGCCTGCCGGCACATATGCGAGATCTATGGACTGGTCTGGTGCAACTTGTGTGCATAATAAATGGAGCACACGAGCACAAAGTCGCAGCCGGGTGGGGGGTTAGGGGGCTCAGCTGCCCTCGGTATATGCAGCTCAAGATTGTGTACATTTTTTTCATACATTGAAGAATATTCTTAGCTCCTCAAACGACTTACCATTGGATTGATTGTATTGGTTTGAGCTCAAAGCGCAGGAACTCATCTCGGCATCCTGCATAGCCAATGTTTTCCAGAGCTGGACTCCTCTAAGCAGCACTCGTGCAACCCTATCTTAAAGAGCAAATTCTGCTCAGAGTTCAAACAGTTCAAAATGTTCAAAATGGGCTTGTCCTGTGTTAGTCTCAGCCGTAGAGCAAACTCTTCGCAGCAGTGTGGTGCTGCGGGTAGTGTGTGAGCCTGCCGATTATTTCGATGAAGTAAATTGCACCCACATGTTGGGTGGATCCACTTTTTTATCGGAAAATTGTGTTCTGGTTCTGGTTGAATAGATACATGAGCAAACAATGTTCATACAGACAGACGGTCAGACGGATAGGGCTATGTCGACTTGGCATTAATGCTGATCAAGTATACACAGCAAAATAGATCCATTTGGTAAGAATATGTCTTAAATATTCTATTAATCATCCAACGGAACTGAAAAATCAAAGATGAACCTTTTTTATATCCTTTGGATGATTTTCAGCTCCGTTGGATGATTAAAAGGATATTTGAGACATATCCTTCCCAAATGGATACCTGAAAACATTCAATGAATAGTTTTACATATCCTTTTTTCCTCTGTGTACATATATTTTATGGTGTCGGAGATGCTTCCTTCTGCCTGTTACATGCATTTGCACGACTATAGCAAAAAACGAGAATGCAGGTTAAAGACGGCCCTGCCCGATATACTCTAAATTAACAGATCATTAATAACATTACTTTGAATATTTAAGTTTTATCAGATGAGTATGCAACGTTTTGAATAACCTTAATAACTGCCATTTATTATCCGATGTTTATGAAATTTTCAACGATTGCGGGGGCGTGGCACAAACTTGAAACAAACTTGATCTGCGGGCAGACAATAGAAGCCTACCGTTAAAATTTGGATGCTCTAGGTGTTCTAGTCTCCGTGATCAAGGTGTTCATACAGACACTCTTCGAGTAACGGGTATAAAAAGGGGCTCCCTGCACTTGCAAACACAGATAATATCTTACTGCAATTACTATACTCTGTACCAAAGCCAGAAAGAAACATCTATTAAGATAAAAACTTGACTGCAGCATCACTAAAACAATTGTAGCTGGTAAAAATTGTATGTACAAAAACGGATTTCATCTCTTATTGGTTTGGAATAAATATTTTTGACGGTGCTATGTACGATGGCACCGTAAAAAATATTACATGATTTCCCACAAGTATCGTGGCATCTTAAAAATAATGACAGGTAAAAGAAATCGTACGATGTCGTGCTGCACTCTTGTACAGATATACGTTTATGGTAGTCTGATCTTAACCAAAGTTAGCGTTAGTGTAGAAGGGTTCAATATTTATGCATTCGCAATATCAGGGGCATAGCGACTTAGTTCCGACGACATAATTTCGCCCAGTGCATTTTCAATCGAAATGATGTTGCTCGAATCGAAATTATGTCTTTTTATTCTTGTCGGAATTATGCCGTCCGAAAATGACATAATTCCGATCTAAATTATGTCGTTTTTTCTCTGTCGGAATAATGTCGTTTTAAAACGAAATAATGACGATTTTATTTGTCGAAATTAGGTTTGCCTTAAAACAACATGTTGACATTGTCGATATTTTATCGATATATCAAAATTTTTGTTTGACGAAAAGGGTTATTCCGATGTAATATTATTTGTGCCGATATATCGATATTTCGATATTTTTAAAAACGATATATCTGAAAAAAAACTACAATTAAACTTAAAATCGGCCGTTCGCTACATTTGGGTTAGACGGGGCTTATATTTTTCTTAGCATTTCAAGAACGTAGCAATGCCCATTGCCTTTTAGGCAGAGTAGGGGGCCAAGCCAATCGGGACAATCGGGCCGTCAATTGCCAGTCTCTGCTGTATAAGCGCTCCAATACTAAATCTATATTGTAGAATAAAAGAAAAGTGCAATGTGAAATCAGTGGTTGCACTAGAAACCGACAGCGACCATAAAACGGAGTTTGACCAACAAATAATAGTGGAGTACTTTTGATCTAGAGCAACTGGTTTTGTTAAAATCGTTTTTAAACCATTATTTTAAAGAAGTTAGCACCAATCAAATTATTTATACAATATATGCAATATATGAAGAATTCATCTTTCTGTCGAGATTATCCAGTAAGCAAAATCTTACAGTCTTTAAGCTCAAAAAATGTATTTGGTAACAGTATTAAATACATAAAATTAAAAAATTGTGATTTTGCTTCAATATTTGAAAGTGATTCTAATTTTGTAATGAGTTGTGTCACAAGTACGAGAAAGAAATGAAAAGTTATGTTGAAAATATAGCCTGACTTAAGAAAATCAATTCAATCGTACCCTAAAGTTATGCTATTGGAAAGATCAGATAGAACGACCACTTGCAGTGGTCATTAGTGGTCTTATAGACGAATACGTTCTGTAATATCTTTCCTGGCTTGTGTAAGCCTAAGAAAACAACGATATTATCGATATATCGATATTTTTTGGTGTCGATATTAAAAATTTTGATTTTTGATATTATCGATATTGATATTTTGAGATATATCGACAACCCTAATGCAAGTCAAACAGGTTTATGTCCCATACATGTCAAATCTCTAACTCTTACCATCTCTGAGACAAAGCTAAATCCAGGCAGCTGTTGATTCAGATCAAGAATATATATGCTTCATAAGGTCGGATATGTTTCTTCTGGCAGTTCCATAAATTTGCATAAATCAAAAAACTTGACAATTAATTGAATGTACAGCAGCAGGCAGTCGCTCGTAAGTGTGTCCATATATAAATTTATAAAATAAACAAAAAGTCGGCACTGAGTTTCAACGCGATACAAAAGGGCGACCCGCGTGATTTGAAAACTTAGCGGTGTGGCGAGAAAGTTAGACTCATCGTCCAGTCTCTCTTAGCAATATCTCAAAATTTCACGATCAAATTTTCTTTTTCTTGAAATAAATTCTTATTTTTTACACATTGACAAGTAAACGTATTTTTAATTTAGGTACTAACTAATTAAATTATTTTTAATTGCTTGCTATCCAAAGACATTGGTAAAAAATATTTGAAATCTGAAGACATGAGCCTTAACATAGCCCAACAAAAACGAGAGCGTAAGCTAAAGTTGGCCCTGCCCGACTTCGAAATACCCGTTACTCAGTTCAATTAGTGTTTAATAACCTCATGCGGCTCGGATAAGTATGCAACATTTTTTTAACTCGGCCATTTATTATCCGATCCTTTTGAAGATTGAGATTGTAGATATTGGCCACATAGACTACACTGCAAAATCTGAGCTCGATATCTTAAAAATTGTAGGAGTTATTCAACATTTTTTATTGCTGGGGCGGAAGGGGGCGTGGCCAAAATTTGAAACAAACTTGATCTGCCTACAGACAATGCTAGCTTACATCTAAAATTTGGTTGCTCTAGCTCTTCTAGTCTCTGAGATCTAGGTGTTCATACAGACGGACGGACGGACGGTCGGACGGACGGACGGACGGACAGACGGACATGGCTATATCGACTCGGCTGTTGCCTGTTACATACATTTGCACGACTTTAGTATACCCTTTTTACTCTACGAGTAACGGGTATAAATAGTCTAAAGGCGTTATATCGCATGATCGACAGCCCGGAACAGTTGACGCACTGGAAGCCAACATTGAAGAATAGGCCAAAATTGGACCCAGTCTCTCAGGCGCCGCCGCGATCTACACTTATTATGTCCCCGTACAGATAATCGCTATGGTAGTCTGATTCTAACCAAAGTTAGAGTTAGTGTAGAAGGGCTCAATCTTTATGCATTTGCAACTTCAGGTACCGATAGCTTGTATAAATGACCATACACAGACCCCAAAGGGGCCAGACTCGAGCTTCTCTCAATCTCTTGGCTTGTGTGCTTCGTATTTTTGCACAAGAGACAGGTACCTACTGTTTAACGCCGAATCTGAACGGCAGTCATAGATGGCGCCAACAAACTGGTGAAGGTGACCGGTAAGTTTTAAAATAAAAAAACTTATTCATTTGATGTGCCGAGCCGGGATTAAACCCACGACATCTGACACAGTAAGCAAACACACTAACCACTGTACCACACCTGGCCACGATAACTTGTATAACTCGGGAAATATTTGATATCAACATTTATTTGTAAGTTCTAAAATAAAAATTAACGTTGACAAATAACTCTTTGTATATATTTGTAAACCTTTGCGAAGGGTATTATTCAATTCCCCGCATGTTTGTAACGCATAGAAGGAATAGTAGTAGTAGCGATGGAGTCTTGAATAAGGTTACGTGAAATCGAATAGTGAAATTTAAAAAAAAAATTCTATTTTTGCACTTTGGGTTCATTTTCTTACGTCAAACTGATTTATATGAGCCGTGATTGTAAAGACTTTGAGTGTAGATTTGGCGAGGCACTTCCTCTCCTTTATACACTGTATTTCACAAAAGGCAGCTTCCCCATTCTGGACGCAGGTATGTGTCCCTGACTCTTGCCATAACTCTTAAAATAATGAATAAAGTGTAGTCAGCGAAGAAAGAGGGTCTGAGTGGTCCATTGTGTTAACGAGGTTTATTACACTGAACCTTTCTACTTAAATTCGAAAAAAAAATGCAACGCACGGTCATAAATATCATATCATATAGCTCCCGTAGGAAATGGGTCGTTGTGGGAATAAAAATTATTTTTAAAAATATTTAAGCAAGGGTATAAAAAATTCGGCACAGACGAAGTTAGCTTAGCTTTCTAGTTTTCTCTGTTGTTACTAGATCCCGTCGTAATTTACCTATTTAAAATGAATTTTTTTGGAATTAGCTAATCGGTTTTGGCTGCTGAAACAATTTCCAGTTTTCTGAGTATACCTGATCTAGTAACAGCACGTTAACAACACAAAACACTAAAGCTTAAACGAAAATCGACTCGAATCTCGGATCAGGACCGATTATAAATTTTGATAGCAACCGCAACGGTATTTTCCTCTTTTGTTTTGAGTTGAGGATGTTCAGGCCCCCCCTGAATACGCTGTATACGCGCCTTTGCACGACTTAACGACAGCGGCTTTATGCAAAAAGACAAGTGGCGCTGCCTTTAAACATTAAGCAAAATAGTTCCATTACTGAGAATGCTTAGAAAGCTCAGAAATTACTTTCTTTTTTTTATTGTTCTTTTTATCAATGCAAAGATTTGGCACTGACAAGAGCTGAATGCTATGTAGATTATTTAAAAGCTGAGCTGTTGTCAGCTAGCAGCAGTACTAGCAGTGAGTTGTTGTCAGTTAGCGTCTTTGCAACAATCTCACGGTCCATTTCTGCTTTGCTAACAGAGCTCTGTTAGCGCAACCCTGCTAGCTACTCCCATCTTTAGTCCAACGGAACTTGAATCTCCCTTCTCCAAACAACTCAAACATCTGTCAGAACCACAATTGTAAAGTTAGGGTAGAGCGAGTGAGTCGAGCTCCTGAAAATTAGCTGTAGCAGCATTCAAAATAAAAAAATTTTGTAAGATACAAAATGCAAAAATACAGTTTAAAGTTAGGATAATATTTATGTAAGTGGGTTTTCCAGAAAAAATGATTGAAAAATGGCTTTATCCGGCCATTTAACTAAATTTAACCCCTTGAAAAAGTGAAAAAAAAACCAAAACAAAGCTAACTTAGGCCCGATTTCTCAAAGGTTCCGGTTAGCCAACCACTAGTCAGATTTGTTCGTCAAGATGACGAGCGGTTTAGTCATTTGCTTTTCTCAGCAGCAGTTTCGCCTGATATCGGTAAATGCCTATCGCTGCTTCAGGGCGACCATACTGTTTGACTAAAAGAACGAGTAAACAGCTGACTCGTTTTGGTTTGTTTGTTTTTTAATGCGATTGGTTGTTGCTGGTCATTGTTTTGCGAAATTGTCGATGCTCCGCCTCATCGAATTGCATTTCCATTGCTTGGAGTTGAAAAATTCGTTTATTCATAAACATTTTGTGTTGCAGCAAATATTACAATAAACAAAGCAAGTGTGCGGCCAGCTGTTTGTATATCGATAAGAATATCGATAATTTCATCGTGGCTGAGCTCGCGGTTAAAGTTGACCGCTGGATGAGCAGCGTTTAAGTTTGTTCCTCCGGTTACGCAGCCTACATCATGAGACACTCAAATTCGTATAAATTGCCTGTCAAGTTGACCAACCGGACTTTGAGAAATCAGGCCTTAGTCGGTGCCGAAATTTTACTACACTTAAATGAGATCATTCCTAAGGCAGCAAAAAAAGTAGTTATCCGACTGGCATGGTTCCGATACTAGCAGTCTACAGATGATGACTCTGTGCAAACTTTCAGCTCGATAGATTCAAAACTGAGGGACTAGTTCCTGTATAAACAAACAGACGGACGAACGTACAATGCTCAATCGACTCAACTTGTCAGGCTGATCAAGAACAAATATACTTTATGTGATCGGAGATTATTCCACCTTAGCTTTCCAAACTCCTGGGGTAAATTATAAAACTTTTTCAAGTGTAAAAGGGCAAAAAAGGCTGTCAACAAATTTGTAAATACGTTTTAAAAAGGGCGCAGTCATGTGTCAGCTTTTCTCACGGCCCCATCGCTATGACGCCAATGTAGGGTGACCATATTCGCCACAGTAAAGTGCCATGAGCGCGAAATTCGAATTCGAAACTGTTAACCTGAATTGTTTCATAATATAAATACTCGTTCATTTGTGCACATTTATTCTAAAGCGGCGTGTGATTTACGAATTATACAACAACAAACAACAAATACATATTGCATTTAAACTAGTGGAAGACTGCAAAGGAAAGCAATGGTTATGGCAATGGGCAACTTGTTGCCTTTCAATCGTATTTAAGATTGCCCATGCAAATGTATTTAATATCCACATAATCATCGATGCCATGGTGAGAGCCCTCTCGACCCACGCCAGATTCCTTCACGCCGCCAAATGGAGCCTCGGCGGCAGAGATGATGCCCTCGTTGACACCCACCATGCCCACTTCAAGGCGCCTGGCTACGCGAAAAACTTGCTGCAAATTCTCGCTATAGAAATAACCGGCCAGTCCACGTCTTGTGTCATTTGCCTTTTGGATAGCCTCGGCCTCGTCTTTGAATTTGATAATGGAGACAACCGGTCCAAAAACTTCTTCGGTGTACAATTTAGCAGTCGGAGGCACATCCGTGATCACTGTGGGTGCATAGAACAGAGACCCAATCGAGGATAAAGCCTTGCCGCCGGTGATAACGTTGGCCTTTTTGTTGCGTGCATCCTCAACGAATCCGCTGACCTTTTCGAATTGCATTTGATTGATAAGCGGTCCGATTTGAATGTCGGCACACGAGCCATCCCCAATCTTCAGGGATTCCACTCGCTGCTTCAATTGGGTGACAAACTTCTCGTAGATTCCCTCTTGGATAAAGAATCGATTCGCCGAGACACATGTCTGTCCGCAGTTACGGAATTTCGACGCCATGGCTCCTTCAATGGCCTTGTCCACATTGGCAGAGTCGAAGACGATGAAAGGAGCATTTCCGCCCAGCTCTAAGCATACTCTTTTGATGCCATCTGCCGAGTTACGGAACAGTAGCTTGCCCACTTCAGTGGAGCCGGTAAAGGAAATTCCCCTAACATCGGGACTCTTGCAGAAGAGATCTCCAATGGGCGCTGCCTTGTGGGTGGTCACCACGTTCATCACACCCTTGGGCAAGCCAGCTTCCTCAGCTAACTTAGCCACTGCCAGAGCTGTTAGGGGTGTGTCCTCCGAGGGCTTGATCACCACGGTACAACCAGCGGCCAGAGCTGCTCCTGCTTTGCGAGTTATCATGGCCAAGGGGAAATTCCAGGGTGTAATCAAAGCGGCAACACCAATTGGTTGCTTCATTACTAAGATCTCACGATTTGGTACCGGACTGGGTATTATTTCACCATAAATTCGCCGCGCTTCCTCTGCAAACCACTCCACAAAGGAATTGCCATAGGCAACCTCGCCCTTGGACTCGTTAATAGGCTTGCCCGATTCGGCGGTCATTATTTCAGCCAACTCCTGACTATTCAGCTCGATGAGTTTGTGCCATTTCTGGAAGTGAAACATACACAGGAGTTAAAGGACGGGTTAACAGCGAGGCTAGTCCAGCTTCTACTTCACCTTCAACAAGTTGGATCGATCTTTGGCTGTCAGGGAACGCCACTCAGGGGACTCGTAAGCCTGCTTGGCCGCATTAATGGCCAATTGTGCATCCTCCACGGACATATTGGGCACACATCCGATGACCTCGCCATTGACTGGATTTTTCACCTCGAATGTGGAACTGTTGCTGGAGTCAATCCAGTGGCCATTAACCAGGGCCTTGCTCTGCACCAGAGCTGAAAAGTTACGCATGTTGCTGACGTTTACCTTGGCACTGAGACTCCGCCACATTTTACCGGTTGCTGTTGTATAAAAGCCGAATTTTTATCACATTAATCCTTGTGTAATCAAAAAATTTAGTACGAAGAAATATAACAAATACATAAAAATAGTTATAATAATAAAGGGGCTTTTGCTCATTTTGAATATGGAAACTGTTTTAAATTAAATATTGACAGTAATTTCATACATGATTTAACTTAAAGATGGTGCGGGCGGCGCAGTATACCCCACGCTGGCACAAGGGTTAAAGGTTTGTTTTTGTTGTGTTCGATTTTGTTATCTACGGCTCTTACCTGTTCTATGACAGGTATCAGGTTCTTATCAGAGCGTTTCTGCTTTGGGTCAAGTGTTTATTTAGCGTCACGTTTGGCAGCGAGAACACTTCTTGATTTCGTTCCTTAATCAACTTCAATTGATTTTAATTTAATCGGCGAATTGCATTTCAGGGTGACCGTATTGTACGAAATTCAATTTATTAAGGATGGCAAATGCTTAGAGATGGCAACAATTGCACAAAAATCATTTGCTAAAAATCTTTGAAGGGTGAACAAGTTCCCAAATGAGCAAACAATTTATGCTTGAATTCATAACATGTCAGCCAAATTCGCCACTGCTTCATCCAAATACCGTGCTTTCATTTTTGCACATTTTGATTTTTTCTCACTTTGCGGCTTTCTATTGCCATGTTTACCGCTGTGGACTTTTGGAATATGATGCTCCTAAAAAGTGTTCGCCTTGTCAGTGGGAAAATGAAATCTTGTTCAACAAACAAGTTCGTCGAACAAATTGGTGTGTGGATGGCCTGCTTCATAATAGAATTTGTTTTGGTATTACCGTTCTTTAATGGCGCGCTTGGTGTTTTTTTGAATTGTGTTACATTCAAATGATAAATAACGTTGCAATTTTTTGCATATAATTTTTTTTAAATTATGTAATTCTTTATTGAGTGCATATGAGGAGAAAGTGGTCGGAATCAAAAGAGCTCGTGTTATAACAGCTTGTGCCAGGGCAAAGATGTTCGTGATTCCATATCAGCACAGTTCTGCTATAGTGTTGAACAATCACAAATCCTCCTAAACTTATTATCGGCCAAATAGCATAAGTAACTTGAGTCACCATAAATAAATTGTGTAGATTTTGTAACTACTTATTCTGCCAACAAACTATTAATAGTATAGGGCAGGGTTCCCCAAGAAGAGAGGCTATCTGTCGCTCTCTGTCTCTTTCAAGTACATCCTTTTTTGGACCGTTTCGCGTCAGCACGATTTGTGCACGATTTAAGGAGGCATCACGACTCACACGCTCGAATCGCAGTGCTTGCTCACAATCACTACATAACCCACCGTGAAACATTGAAATAACGAAACTCCGACTTCCATAGCTTTAGCAACCTTTTAACAAAAGTTCATTAGTGAAACAAGGTATTTGCTTTTGTGGACTCCCTGCCCTCCTTAAATTCAGGGCCATTTTATTGTTGGCTAGGACTAAAAATTAAAATAAATTCAGTATATGTCGAAATCTTTATTCTAAAAATTTTTAAAATTCAAACCACGGTATACCTAGCTGATGGAATGAATGAAGCGATCAGGGTGTTTAGCAGATCTGCAAACCACTGATCCAAAAGGATTCCAATTAGCGTGCAGTTTGCATGCTTTTTTAAAATTTCTCTAGATTTGGCTGTTGTACGGCTGGTTCTGCCAAGAATCAGATGAAGCTGCAAAAGATCACGAAGTCGCGCACATTGTGGAGTTATTAAATTGAGTAAACATACATTTGATAAATACATTTTAACACATTTTAAGGACTTTCCCACTAAAGCTTCCAATCGGCATGTTAGAAATAATCTGATATTTTGTAGCATAGATTTTTATTTCTTTCTGGAAAGCAGACTAAACATAACAATCTAATTTATGGTTTTGAGCTCTGCCACTTAATATTTTACTATACAAAGCGATATTGCTTATTCGAGGGATCTTGGGCTAACCATTTTTTTCCACTGATACAAATACACTGCAATACTTCTGTAATAGAGTTGTCAAATGCCTGTTTTATGTCATAAAGGAAACCAACTACATATTTTGAATAAATGAACGGCTTTAATTAAATATTTTTGCTCTGCTTGCTAACAAAAATACCGATATATATATCGCTATTGCCTACATCACTAGCAAATGCTTTGGCAATTTTTGGCAAAACGCTTTAGTGTCTTGCAATTTGACATTTCTCTCATTGCCACTCGCTGGCCAGACTGCAACTGTGCGAGAGAGGGAGAGAGACACGCAATTACAATAGCCGCAATGTCTGATAAAATTGTAAGTAAATTGTTAATAACAATATAAACTGTGTTTATTGTGTGATTTATGCCAATGGTATGAAATAGTGCAGTGCGTGATTACTTGTGCAGTGGCTGTATTTAAGCTGTTTTCATAGAAAGCCGGCAAACAAACTTTCTGTCTCGTCTATGTTGTTGTTGTTGGCAGTGGTGCAGCCGACTCCGTTGTTGGCCAGAAAAAAATATATTTTTCAGTGGGGAGCTTGGCAGCAAATGACCATGTTAAAGATACATTGAGGAATAAACAATAAGTGGAATAAAGATATTTGTTGCTTTGGCAACGGGAACGCAGGCAGACAGGCTAGTTGAAATTTTACCATGACTTGTAAAATTTGAATGCAAATGAAAGAGAGAGCCAAAATAGAGGGAGAGTCGGAAAACAGTATGGGGAGATTGATTTAGAGATGAAAGCGTGATGTAATCGTGATACTTGGAATTCTGCGTGAGTGTAAGATAGGATAGAAGTCTATACAGTGTACCCTTCAAATATCATTAAATAGGTTATCTTGAAGTTGAGCACTTTGTTAAACAAATCGATATTATAGATATATTATAAACAAAACATTTTTTTTTAGAATAGTCAGGTCTGTTAAAAAGATTTAGATGTCTTACGATGCGTATGAAATATAACGTTCTACCTTTGCTCAAAATCTAGAGATCAATGACCTTTGAAATTCTGGAGAAGATGCGATGCGGAGGTTCGAGCCCGTTATAAAGATCTACGATCATTGAGACTACTTTAGCTTATGAATATATTAATAACATGTGGGTTAGGGGGTATAGGGGTTCGTTTCAGGAGCAGTTTGTGGCTTTTTAAAATATAGATTAACTGGAAATTTATACCCTTGCAAAGGTTATTATAATTTTGCCCAGAAGTTTGCAACGCATAGAAATATTCATATCCGACCATAAACTATATATATTCTTGATCAGGGTGACGAACTGAGTCGATTGAGCTTTGTCCGTCCGTCTGTCTGTCTGTTTCTACGCGAACTAGTCTCTCAGTTTTAAAGCTATCGAGCTGAGGATCGGATGACTATATCTCATAGCTCCCATAGGAACAATCGGTCGTAAAACTAATTTTAGTGAGAAAAACTTTTTTCTTTTCAATGGAAACGTCTCTAAACTTTGTAATATTAGGTTTTCTGTGTTTTTTATACTCTGTACCGTAGGTTCACAGAGTATTATAAGTTTGTGCAAAAGTATGTAACAGGCAGAAGGAAGCATCTCCGACCCCATAAAGTATATATATTCTTGATCAGCATCAACAGCCGAGTCGATATAGCCATGTCCGTCTGTCCGTCCGTCCGTCTGTCTGTCTGTCTGTCCGTATGAACGCACAGATCTCAGAGATGGTAAGAGATAGAGGTTTGAAATGTATGGGACATATGCTTCTTATGTCTGCAGGCAGATCAAGTTTATTTTCAATTTTGGCCACGCCCCCTCCCGCCCCCGCAATTTAGAAAAAACGTTATATCTCCCACAGTTTTGAAGATAGATGGCTTGTTTTTTTTGGACATATTTAGTTATTAGGATAACTTATCAATCCGCCAAAGGAATGAAGAAGATCGGATGAACGGTTTTCGAGTTATGATCAAAAGACAAATTTTCTTGGTACAGAGTATGTTATAGTCGGGCTTGACCAACTTTCTTTCTTGTTTTTTTTTATAATTCTATCAAGTTTTATTAAAATCGGACAACTATATGATATAGCTGCCATACAAAAGATAGGTCTGCAATTTTGTATTTGTTTTTTTTTCGCATGCTTTCACATAATTTTACAAATTTTTGGCCAAATCGGATGACTTTATCATATAGCTCCCATATGAACGATCAGTCGGAAAATGGGAAAAATTATATTTTTAGCATTTGCAAGGGTACAAAGACTTCGGCAGAGACGAAGTTGGCTTAGCTTTCTCGTTTTAAGTAAGTTTACCAAAGCTTATCAATGAATGTGTGTTCAGGACATTAGTTGGTGTGGAGAAAAAAAACATATGGATAAAATTTTGATAAGGTTTTTTACATAAGGTTTTCCATCAGATCGTAGCAAAATGTTCTTTGTTTTGCGTGACCACAATACAGTTTTAAGCATTAAGTGTCTCTTTAAAGAATAGTGTCGGTTCTGTGTCGGCTAGTAACTGTTGCTCTGAAATTATTTTTAAGGTGTTCTAATGAAAGGAACGAATCTTTTCTTGACTGAGAAACTAACAGTTTTTCGAATTTTTGGGATGTAGCTCAATTTCTCTCCTTTATTTTAAGACTTTTCTTAGAGATCTCCCTCTAGAAATTTCCGTATAAGTGTTCGCATAGCAACCTTGTAAACAAACCGCCGAACTCCGACTTAAAATAAGTCAGTTTATCCTATACTACAGATGGATTAGGCTTTACGGTTTCATGGTTCTTAAGTGTATATTTAAAATCTTTTCAGCAATTTTAAAATGCTTTAGATTTCGATTTTTTGGCTTAAGTCTCTTTTGTGTGAATTTTGATATCGATTTTGATAAATCGAAAAATATCGTCAACCCTGTTTCGAGCATTCGGTTTCAAATGGCTCAACTTTTGTCGTCTTGTCTAGTAACAGGGTATACTTGCCTCACTTCAAACAGCTTCAATTCGAAATCGTCACGTTTATACGAACAACTCTAGATATGTCCCCAGGAATACTCCCGACTATGAAAGCCATTTAGTAAAAAGTGGTGTCACCTACTTCTCTACATCTCTTTCCTACAAACGAAAGCCTTTTCAAAAACATCATTAAGTTTCTTCACCCAGTAAATCAAGTCTAAGACTGGATTTACAAGGTAAAATAAACCTTATGATCTTTCCTACGATCAAAAGCTTTTTCAAACACTCCGTGAAGTTTACTTCACCTTGTAAGTCCAGCCTAAGACTGTAGAGGGCCACCGACCCCAATACACCACTATCCTAAAAGGATTTACACGGCGGAGCAAACTTCAAGAAGTTCGTGATAAAGGTTTCGGTTGAAAGGTTTCGAAAGAGGAGTAGTAGTGTCGCTTGCCGCCCCTCTATGCCTCTTTCCTACAGATGAGGAACACCGCTCCTTATGCCAATTGTCGAAATTGATAAAAATAATTAAACTATGGAAAAAAATCACTATCGATGGGTGCCTCACGAGTTAAACTAGAAAAATCTCATGGACCGAATTTCTATCTGAATCGCAATAAAATCGATCCATTTTTGAAGCGGATTGCTGAGGCAAAATGACAGCAAGTGGTAACGTTTGTGGTCGAATAGCAATAAGCGGGCGCTTTGGGGGGATTGACAGGGAATCATCTGCTACGAGCTACTCCCCTAAGGTCCAAACTCTTAATTCGATCGTGTACTGTCAACAATTTGACCGTCTAATATGAAGCAATCGTTTAGAAGCGGGCGGCTTTGGCCAATAGGAGAAGAGTTGTCTTTCATGATTAATTACACTGTCATCGTTGGTTACTCGTCACTGCTCCGGGAGTTCGGTTGGTAGGTTCTTAGGCATCCACCATAAAGTCTAGACTAGTCTATGTCTAAGGCAAAGCTGTTTTAAAATTTAGGAAATTGTTTTATCTACAATTGTCGTCTCTTTTCTAAACTACTTTGGTTTTATCATTCTTCATTCTTTACTTGATAGTTGCAAATCATCATATAATATCAATATCTAACAAACAAATAAGATACATAACATTACTTGTAAAAGTAATCCCTTCATTTCCTCGAGCTGCGCCTTATCATGGACATATAGTAGTTATTTGTGCTCATGAAATACAAAGTTAAGTCTTTTTCAATGCAGCAAAGGACAAATCTTCGTCCCACATGTCTGACTTCACATTTAAGTCCTAAACTAATCATTATATGCATCTACTACTCTCTATTTTAAATAATATGCAAAAAGATGTAGCATGATTTTACTACTATTTTGTCTAAAAAATAAAATAAATCTCATAAAAAAAGCCTTCTGTCATTACACATTTCCCAATTGTCCCAACCCTTAACAAAAATAGTGGGCGAATTAGTTGCGCGATCTTTTTTAACAGTTTGTCTTCTCTCATTTTGGCACAATTCACCGCATTTGTATTGTTTATTTTGTTTTGTTTTGCATTTGTTGCCAAATAAAAACTGTTCACAGTTGATTTCGCGCCTTCATCTCATACAGTTCCAAGCGTTAAAACATAAAAAGCCCTTTACGGTCTCAAGTAGCTTTTTCCAGCTACGCCCTACCCACTACCACATCCTTAACCCAAGGCACAGCAACACCAATTGGAATACCCCTCACCCATGGCGTGTGCTCCTTTGTTGCTAGAGAACCTAATTTACAAGAAGCGTAATTTTGCTTATGCCTTTGTGCGCCATCGCCTTTTTGTGTTATGCAAACAATCGGTATATCGCTTTTTATAGGAATTACGTACCAGAAGTTTAAAAAAAATCTATTATATCAATCTCTCGACTTCTTTTTTCTACAGCTTATACGCGTCCAGTCTGCGGAAGGCATAAAACGCATTGAGATCTCGCCGAAATCAAATCTGAAGCAGCTCTATGACAGCGTGCAGAATGCTTTAAAAGTCGATGGTTTTGGATTATTCAAGGAACGCGGTTTTGTCAATGAACTGCATGCAAATGGGTCGCATTTGGTAGGAACCACACTAAAGCATGGCGATATGATATACTTAAAACAAATGGCCGGGACATCATCACGGGTAAACATTTTTTGGTTTCATACGAATTGACTTAAAGCAGTCTTTTCTGATTACAGCGCGCTAGCACCACGGTGATGGACCTACAAGCATTCAAAGCAGCCGTGTCCAGTGAGAAGACTAGTAATAGCACCGCCCGTCCTTCGCTTGATGTCATTGAAGATGAGGTTGATCAGCTGCTGATCAAAGCCGATGGCACTATTAAACGTGAACGGGATACCAAGCTGTAAGTTGTAATGAGAAAGTTTAGTTACAAGAAGTTTTGCTACCTTACCTACTGACATATGTTATATCGAGCAGATTTCACATACCAGATTGTTTCTATTTAGATCTTCTTCAAGGGGGGCCTTTATTTATATACTATACACGCTCTGATCACGTGACTGACCAATAAAAAATAAAAAATAAAAAAAAACGGTGCGCTCTCTGTTAAGCTGCTCAGCACATAGCAGCGATCGGTATGTCTGCAACCCGATACCAGGTTTATGTCAGTCAAGAGGTTAAACCAAAGTGTAAAAGTTTTATGTGGAAAAGGTTGCGTGGGCAGAGAGCGTCAGTGCTAGAGACAATGATGTCAAATTAAAAAGGGTTAAGCAAAATATGCACAAATGAATTATAATTTCTGCCCTAAGGGTGCCGATTTGTCAACTTCTTGATAGCTGCTAAGTATCAGATGAACGTAGATTTGACTCCTTTATTTGTTAATTTATGTGACAGATAGCTCTATGACACGAAATGAAATGAAATGAAAATGGAGAAACGTATGGCAGAAATGATATAATTTCCTTTATTTCATGTCATTTCAAGAAATGATGTTTCATTTCTTTGGTGGAAATAGGCTATAAGATCAATTCACATGAATATAAGCGGGCACATGCACTGAAGATCTTACTTACAAACGCATACATAAACGAGAGCGTAAAAGTCGGCCCTGCCCGACTTCGAAAAACCAGTTACTCAGGGCAATTATTAAGTATGCAACGTTTTTAAAACTCTGTCATTTATTATCCGATCTTTATGAAAATTTGTGAGATTGTCGATATTGGCCATATACAATACTACAATATGAGCTCGGTATCTTAAAAAATTTAGGAGATATTCAAAGATTTTTTTTAGTGTGGAGAGGGGGCGTGGCCGAAATTTGAAACATACTTGATCTTCGTGCTGACAATAGTCGTCTACATTTAAAATTTGGTGGCTCTAGCTCTTCTAGTCTCTGAGATATAGGTGTTCATACAGACAGACGGACATGGCTATATCGACTCGTCTATTGATGCTGATCAAGAATATATATACTTTGTGGGGCCGGAGATGCTTTCTTCTGCCTCTTACATACATCTGCACGACTTTAGTATACCCTTTTTACTCTTCGGGTAGAAAAACTACCTTTTCACCGTTTTTACAAATCGTTTTGTTCACCATTTTCGCGCGGGACCGGTTATAGGCCCATTTTCTCAATGTCTGATTAGTCAAACTGACCGGCAGGTTAGCGTAATTTGAGTGTCTCATCATGCGAAGAACTTAACCGCTGCTTAAGCTGTGGTCAAAGTTAACCGCTAGTTCAGTTCCGATGGAATTGTCGATAATTTTATCGATAGACAAACATCTGAATGCTTTGTTTATTTTATTAATTGCTGCAATAAATTGTTCATACATATTCGAATTGTTAACTACCACGCAATGGAAATAGAATTCGAAAATCTAGATCTACTAATAAATAATGCAAGAGAGTACAGGGACTAGCCTAATTACTTTACTGATCTGTCCAAATCAACATGTACATTTTTTTTTTCTTTGATTAAGAGATCAAGTGTCCTCCCAAAGCAACAATCGAGTCCTTATCTTCAGTGGCGACTCAACTTATTATGACTTGGATTTCTAACGGGAATCATGCATTGTTGCCAGAGATCAAAATTATGGTGGCGCTGTGTTTTTATGCAAGTGATAACTACCTTATCACTGCAGGTGAATTCTTCCGGGTCAGTTTTTCTTTAGTATGCTGTGCTGGTAAACACTTACGCACTATCTGCTACAGCTCCAGAGAAGAGACTGTAGGCTGCTCATTGGCATACTAACGGGACACTGCCTAGCAGCCGCTCATGCGATAAAGCTAGGCATAACAACAGAGGACACCTGCAGGAAATGTATGGAACCTGGAGTCGCAGAAACTCTAGAACATCTAATTTGCAGCTGCCCAGCAATTGCCACGACAAGATTACAAATTCTGCACACCCCACGGTTCTCTTCTTTGGAGGAAGCGGCCAAGAGGCCCCCAAAACAGTTATTGGCATTTGCCAAAACGACAAGAATCCTCCTGGACTTCTAAGACAAACGTACCCAAATAATCACCCGGCCTCATTAAGGACCCTAAGGTCTATGTGTGACCCCATCTGGGGTCAGCCGGAACTACCTACCTACCTGTGCTGGTAAACAAGAGTCCCCCCATATATCATTTGCTTCTATAGGAAGCATTTTTTTTAAATTTTTTCTTTAGCAAATTGCCAGCTACATTGAGCATTAATAGAACCATAACAACAACTCCTTTGTTGTTGACAGAGTCTGGTCACATTGCTGCAGGGAATATAACTTATCGATAACGGGTGAAACTGTTGATGAGTAAACCAAATGTCTAAACTGCTGGACAATTTAGACCGGTGGTTAGCAAACCGGAACTTTTAATGAATTGGGCCTTAGGCCCGATTTCTCAAAGGTTCCGGTTAGCCAACCACAGGTCAGATTTGTTCGTCAAGATGTCGAGCGGTTAAGTAATTTGCTTTTCTCAACAGCAGTTTCGCCTGATATCGATAAATACCTATCGCTGCTTCAGGGTGACCATACTGTTTGACCAAACGAACGAGCGAACAGCTGACTCTGTTTGGTTTGTTTGTTTTTTAATGCGATTGGTTGTTGGTCATTGTTTTGCGTAAAAGTTGACTAAAATGCTTTGCGATGAAGAATGAAAGTGATAGTGCAAGAAGACCCAGAGGGAAAAACAACAAATACAAACAAGTTTGACATCATCCAGATCAGTAAAATAATTAGGCCTCTCCCTGTACTTTCTTTCATTATTAATTCGATGTTCTGCCTCTTCGAATTACATTTCCATTGCGTGGAGTTGAAAAAATCGTTTATTCATAAACATTTTGTGTTGCAGCAAACAATAAAATAAACAAAGCAAGTGTGCGACCAGCTGTTTGTATATCGATAAAAATGTTGATAATTTCATCGGGGCTGAGCTCGCGGTTAAAGTTGACCGGTAGATGAGCAGCGTTTAAGTTTGTTCCTCCGGCAAAGCCACATACATCATGAGACACACAAATTCGGAAAAACTGCCTGTCAAGTTGACCAACCGGACTTTGAGAAATCGGGCCTTAGTCTGATATTTATTGAATTGGATTTAAAGCTCTTCCTCGTACACATCCACTTGTCTTACATTTGCTGAACAAATCTTGACCTACTGCCAATAGACATACACTTTTATATACACCAAACACGAGCTTCTAAGCCACTGAACCAATCCATTCGTAATTTAGACAACAAGTGTTGAGTCTGTGTATATGTTCGAAACCGGTTCAAAATGGTTCAAAATTTGTTCAGCGCCATATCTCAGAAGTTATTGAGTGTTGAGTCTGTGTATATGTTCGGAAGCGGTTCAAAATGGCTCAAAATGGCTCAAAATTTGTTCAGAGCCATATCTCAGAAGTTATTTTAGCTTTAAAGTTGAAATTTGGTCTGTAATTTTAAATCTGAAGTTAGATATTTTACTGATTCAGAAGTTATTTAAGCTAAGATCTTGAAATATGGTGTGTAGGCTGGTACTTTGATTATTGGCTTTTGCCCAGTTCCGAAACAAACAGTTAAACCACTTCAAACGTGGTTGAGATCTTTCAGTTCCAAAATATATAAATATATATAAAATAATTATATAACCTAGATGAAGCAAGTTGGATCACTTTTTCCCCAAGGAATAAAATCTGATATCGGTGAATGTATTTGGAAATAATAAAAGTTAACTTCAAATAAAAATGCAACAAAAAGATCCATCGTATAGAAGAGTTGGAGCAACCAAATTCAAAATGTATAATACTATTATTAGTAGTAGTCTGCACGCAGATCAAGTGTGTTTCAAATTTTGGCCACGCCTCATCTAAGTTATCGAGCTCATATTTTGCAGGGTAGTGTAAGGCCCACAATCTCACAGACTTTAATTAAGATCGGATAATAAATGACAGAGTTAAAAAGGTTTTATAAACTGTTGCATACTTTTCAGGGGCGCATACTGCCCTGCATGCTAACAAAATGGTGATATGTTTACATTAATGTTAATCCTCTGTTAAATAACATTAAGGTAGGCCATTAAACAACCCCTGAGTAACGGGATATCGAACCCGGGCAGGACCGACTTTAACTTATCTTGTTGTAACTAGAATCAGGGATCGTTTGTTTGTAGGTGATTATTATAAGGAATGAGGATTATATCATATAAGCAGTAGCGGATCTAGGGGTGGGGCTATGGGGGCTGAAGCCCCCCCAGAGCCCAATTGTGCAAGTTCACCAAATATATACAAAGCCGCCATTCTAGATTCTAGTTCAAAATATGTTTTCAAATAATGATCTCATACGAAATGTAAATAAAGACTTATATAAAACCAATAAATAAACATGATTCGTTTTCAAAATAAATTTTCTTGAGCACCCTTAGCCCCCCCCAAAGGCAAATCCTAGATCCGCGGCTGCATATAAGAGTTCACTTTTTATCAAGTGCCACCAAAGTGGGTGACTTGCTCCAAGGTAGTGGTAAAAGGAATTATTTGAAAATGAAAAAAGTTTTCATTTCTGATAAGCAGATTAGAGGACTTACATCCCATCCCACCTTATTGTATGATTTCCTGTATTTTCCCCTATTTTTAAAAATCTCTAAAAAATATAGATCCACAAGAAAAGATAAAGCAACCAAATACATCAAAGTGTTTACCATTTTGCCACGGACCCAATTAAAATATCTCATTTCTGTATTACAGTTGCCATCACAATGCCAACGGACGTTGCGTGCACTGTTCACCGCTGGAACCGTATAATGAATCCTATTTGAAAGAGCAAAACATCAAACATTTGTCATTTCATTCGTATATACGGAAGCAAACATCTGGCATGGATCACGGCAAATACTTTGTATTCGATGACATCAATTGCCGCATTCGTCCTGGCTGCCGGGAGCATCCGCCATGGCCCAAAGGCATTTGCAGCAAATGCCAACCATCGGCCATCACCCTAAATCGTCAGACCTATCGACATGTGGATAATGTCATGTTTGAGAATACCAAAATTGTAGAGCGCTTTTTGAACTATTGGCGTACCACTGGCCATCAGCGTATGGGCTATTTGTATGGAACCTATGAACAGAACACGGATGTGCCACTGGGCATACGAGCCAAGGTGGCGGCTATTTATGAGCCGCCGCAGGAGTCGACACGCGATTCAATTAATGTCTACCCAGATGAGGGGGCCGATGATGTGGATGCAGTGGCCAGCGCCTTGGGATTGAAAAAGGTATTAAAGTAACAAAGACTTTTGGTGTTTATTTAAAGCTAAATGAGAATTCCTCTTAGGTTGGTTGGATCTTCACTGATCTCATAACGGAAGATGCCAGTGCTGGAACGGTCAAACAGATTCGTGGCATTGAGACTCATTTTCTTACCGCGCAAGAATGTATAACGGCGGGTGAGCTACAAAATCGTCATCCCAATCCATGTAAATATGCCACGAATGGTGTTTTTGGCTCAAAATTTGTGACCGTTTGTGTAACAGGTGAGTGACAGTGGCAAGTACACACATTAACAATTAGCAAATCGTCTTCATTTTATGTCACAGGCGATCAAACCAAACAAGTTCATATGGAGGGCTATGCTGTGTCTGCTCAATGCATGGCCTTGGTGCGTGATAATTGTCTAATACCCACTAAGGATGCGCCTGAATTGGGCTATGTGCGTGAATCGACGGATAAGCAATATGTTCCCGATGTTTTTTATAAGGTGAGTGACCGGTAAAGTAAAGCTTTAAACAGCTTTGAAGAAGTTTGGGGGTACTGGGAAAAAATGAAATCTTTGTGAAGGACATGATACAAAAAAGCAATGTTGCAGCGCTCCACTTGCTTTCACAAATTTCGAGCAATATATAAAAGTCTCTTTTAAAAGTGTTACCTTCTGCTTTTTAAGCACCTAAAATTGGATCTTTCTGTATTGTATAAGACAAACCAAGGAGATCTTTGTGATTCCTTGTAGAATATTCTAATGTTTCTTAGGAATCTCTTAGACTTTTAACGGTGACAAGGATGGTTTCTAGTTTTAAAAGTTACTGTAGTGGGCTTTGAAATGGCCAGCTTTAAATAGTGACGGCACACGCACACGTGTGAAGTGCTGCTAATTGCTGATTTTGTTGTTGTAACTTCTGGATTAACTACTTTGTACCAAAAAGAAAGAAGGTGATTTCAAAATATAGAAGACACTGAGTTAGAAACCTAAGTCCAAATTAATGAAGGTGACTTTCTCGATGGGATGGGTCTTAAATGAGATAGGTCTTAGCGGAAAAGTTTATAGTGCTATATGCATTGTAGCTGAGCCTTCCTTCGAGCGCCTTGAGGTCTTTGTCCAACGTTATGACTGTGTCTTTTATAGTGGAATAGGGAGCTTGACCAGACAAGACTCGACCTTGCCCTTACCTAGCAAACAATTTGTTACATTGATAACATTCGAGACTTTTAAGAGTCCTTGGTCCAATTAAAATAGTTATCGCGTTTTGAATCATAAATGAGGAATGTCGGGGGAAAATGGGACCCTAGCCACGATTCTTCATGAAGAGTCGTTTCTATCCGGTGCTGCACAACAGAAATGTGACAATTACAGCTGGTGGCAGCAGTATCACTTGAAATGAGCGAACAATTTCTTCGATACATGCTCCTCTATTATGACACGTTAAATTGATTATCATGATTCCGTATCAATATCGATATCAACTCAATCCGAATCATTTGATCGTTATTAAACTTCGTAGATCAACCAATCTACTAACAAAATTGTGAGATATGTGAGGGCTTACTTAAACTGTGGGAGAGGCAAGGAAAAAAATTGAAAATAAACTTGTTCTGCGTATACTACTGTGGGCAAAAAGTAAGGTGAATTTGTCAATTTCATCCCCTTCAAAGTAATCCCCTCCCGATAAAATACACTTATGCCAACGTTTTTTCCAATCCTCGAAACATGCCAAATAGTCCCTTTTCGGTATAGCCATCAGCGCTTTCTTCGATTTTGCTTTTATCTCCTCAATCGACTCGAAACGCGTTCCCCGAAGTGGTCTCTTGAGTTTTGGGAATAGCCAGAAGTCACACGGAGCCAAATCAGGCGAATACGGTGGTTGCGGAACGATATGCGTCGAATTTTTGATGACTTTTTTGCAAGAAATTGAGAACTTTCGGTACCAAAACGAGATTTGACTTTTCGTAGGCCCAAATGGTCTTTCAAAATGGTTTTCACAGATCCTTCTGATATTCCGATCATATCAGTAAGGTCTCTAACAGTCAACCGACGATTTTTGCGCACTAATTCCTCCACTTCATCTGTTGACGTCGATGGTCGTCCGGAGCGCTCCAAGTCATCCACACGTTCTCGACCCTGTTTGAAGTCTTTGTACCACTTATAAACATTTTTTTGTGACATTGTAGAATCACCAAAGGCCTTCCGCAACATCCTCAACGTTTCCGCAGCCGAAATTTCATTCCGCAAACAAAATTTGATGGCACTTCTCTGCTCAGACATTGTAAAAATCGAAAAATGCACTCTTGGTCGTTTGGAAAACACAAGCGTAAATATATTACTGATAATGACATTCACATGAAATTTGGCACAGATGTCATCAACAGTCCTGCCAACTCAAGAAAAAAAAACCTGCCCGAATTGTTAGGCCCGCGAAGTTTAAATTGAAAATGTACTTTACTTTTTGCTCACAGTAGTATATAAGTTTCGTACATATTAAGCCTCTAGCTCTTCCCATCTCTGGGAACGGTTTGATAATAGTTTTTTGTCCATAGCGGTAGGATATTCCTGTTGATGCAATGTATATTTTTTTTAGGTTAGAAGATGCTGTTACTTACATTAACACGAACCGTTGTACCCTTAACAACCCTGTTAACACATTGAACATGACGAGTAAGCTGAAAAGAGCCAAAACAGCATACAAGGCACAAATTTTGAGGAAGCTTGTTCCTCCCTTTTTTTTTTCATATATTCACAAATCTTAAAAAACCCCAAATTTCATAAACAAACATTTATTGAAACGTTTTCACAATTATACACTTATTAAATTTAAATTATAAGTTGGTAGTTGGGGGATTTATAGACATCAATTTGTTAAAGTTAAAGAAATTTCCTCAATTATTGGGTCCTTTCAAGACTTCAACCACTTCAAGAACATCACAATATCGTACTATACACAAACTAGACTTCACTTGTACTGGATGAAGTTTAACTTAACATTCAATAACTCACTAGTTTCTGCCTTATACGGGAAACAACAAATATGGTTGAATAACTGTAAACTATTTATATTATCAATACGTGCTTTACGTTTTTATTTACCATTTTAATTTTGTGTTTTCAACACTTTTCCTTGCCCTTTTGTACTTGGTTATCATTGCTCTGATATCTTTAACATTTTCGCCCATTTTATTTAACTTTCATATGTTTATGTTGGACACATAGGTAAGAACATTAGACACACATACAAACTGATTTATTATCCGATTATTTCCAATAAAAAACATAAAGAATAATTGAGCAAAACTTGTTTGTGACTCATTATAATTATCATTTGAATTGTTATTTTTCGGTTCTAGCTAGAAATATTTACTTACAATTTGAGGGACGACTTACATGAACGAACAAATAGCATACAAATCTGAGAAATATTTTGCTTCAATGATACAGATGCTCTTTCAAAGTTAAAGCAAGCGACTAAAGCCGTACTTTAAAGTACTTTAATTTGAAGGAAAAAGAGTTGCCTTTAAGCACCATTTTCGATTTGGGTACTGAACTGAACCTTCCATAAAATAACAAAAAACGCTCCCCTATTGTAAAAAGATCTTACGGATGCAACACAACGATGTGCTGCACGGAAAGCATTACTTTTTAATTTATTGATGTTTCAATTTGCTGGAAATAATAATAATAAACAAAATATAATCCCTTTTTTGAATCTCCCATAAAATCACCGTGAGCAAACTTTTTGCACTCCGAAAAATAATTTTTGGCATATTATTCAGTCTCTTCACAGTCGCTCTTCGCTTCCACTCCGCAAAAGTTTTATAAATTAGACACAAAATCTGCTTGAAAGCTAATTTTTTTCTATGTTAAATAAATGAACATAAAAATTAGAGATCTACAGTTGTGCACTGCAACTAATAGTGCACTGTATAAGTATTTGATAAATTTTAAAATCCTCTCAACCACTGCAACAAAATGTATGCAGCCTTTACTCTACTCGTGGCATATTTGTGCTTTGCTATTGCAGTGTCAATGATACACTGAGCACTCGGGTGGCTCGTTTCTTATACTTATGCAATCAGAGAGCGCAAAAGTTTGCTTATTCTGTTTGTCGCTCTTTCTCACACTCTCTTGACATTATAAGAACAATTCCCGTTACTTTTTTATAAGCAAAGAGGGCGAGATGTGTTTGATCATACTGACTTGGCTAAATCGAATCTCGGCTGTTGTTGCTGATTAAGAACAGACTTTAATTTTTAGTAATTTTTGGACTACGCTACTTTTTAGATCAGATAAAAAATGGTGTTTGATTCCGATGCTCCTGTTTCAACTTTAACAACTTTGCGTTAACGTTACTTTCCAGGAGATAATGAGAAACTCAGAACACAATAAAGTGTATCAGTTGTAACTTGCCTAATATCTTCAATGAGTTTCCCACATCAGATATCAGACAAATGTGATCGACAATATGAGAAGCACAAAAGTATATGAGAAGCTGCATGTGAAGTAGGCTATCTGAGTTCTCATCTGGTTTTTTTTTTAAATCCAATTTAACTGAGGTATTTTTCAACCATCTCATTTGAGATTTCGTTAAGTAAACAACAGCTTGAGAATGTTCTTGAATCGATCTAAAACGTAAGGTTCGGAACAGGTTCAACTATTTGTGCTTACTAAGATCGATTCATGGTTCGGTTCACTGCTTAAAATAAGCAACAATGTCGGTCAAGCCCGACTATAATTATAATAAAATGCTGATTAACATGTCATGAAGAAACACAACATCTATCTATAGAGTGTGAGGGTGTGGCAAAAGGTAAAAAAAACTTCATCTGTCTGCAAGTGTAAGAGATATAGGTCCTATATATCTCCAACCGTCCGATATCTTTTTGTTAAAACGGACACACGTTAGACGGATATGGCTATATAGACTCGGTGGTTGATGCTGCTCTGTATATTTAGTTTTAAATTATATTATGCCCTAGTCCGACGACATAGAACTTTCATTTAAAAGAACAAAGAAAACAACATCAGAATTCCCAAGTCTAAACCAAACCTGACCTGCCTATAAACTTTCTAACTCTTTAAGTCTGGCGGCCAGACTTACACATGTGTGTGAATACATAATCATTTATATAGACAGTTAACTTAATCCTAAGTTTTAACTCTTTAGGTATGCAGGTAGCTTTGTAGCGCTTCACACCCAACCGGTGCACCAGTTAGTTGTTCTTTTTTTTTCCTAAATATCTAGATTCAAAGTTTTATACTTGCACTACCCATTAAAAATTTGTTTTTAAATCGGACGATTGGTCTTTTAAAATGGGTACAGGGTTTAGTACAAAATGGGTAGTTTCTTTTCTGTAAATAGTCTCCAAAAGTATTCATATTCTGATGCTTCTTCAGGAATTTATGGTATTGTAAAAGCTTATCAAAACTGCTTAGCTGTAGAAATGCACGAAAAACTACAAATGTTCCTTTTTTTTTTTTTTTTTGGCATCTTCCATTTCTCTTAAGTTAGTTTTAAACTTACAAAATTTTGTGAAACAATTAGAGATCAAAAGGAGGGGAATTTTGATTGGTTCTGCGGTTATTTTTAAAGATGCTTGTGGTTGTTCGTTGGTTGCATGAGTCAGTCAATAATTCCATTCAAGCGCTGCTGCCGTACTCTCCACAGTTCTTGATTATACAGCGTACAGCAGGTCTGCCCGTAGAGTCGCCTGTTTCGGCTATGCGATCCACCACATCGATTCCATCAATGATATAACCAAAAATGGCCGTAAATGAATGCATTTCATTCAGAACCAAACGAAATTGACTACCCACAAATCCGCTACTGTCGTGTCTACGCTGTCCCCGACGCATACCCACGGTGCCACGTCGAGCGCTCAATTCAGTATTATCTGGCATAAAGAAACGATTCTCGAAGGCTGCATGACCGCCGCGACCATTATGTGACTCAAAGTCACCCGTGATGATGCTCTCGTTGCCCCAAGCTTGAAACACAGAACAACCACGGTAGCCAAATCCCTGCTCGTGCAGTATTAGTGAACGAAAGTTCTCCGACATACGTGGGGCCACATCCGGACGTACCTCGATCAGCACTCTACCAGCCTGTTTGCCAGCCACTTCCATGTCCAGAAAATATATGGGATGACGTCGTGACGATGGAGGGCGAGTTAGAGAGACTCGATGGTTGGTGGGACTTAGATTAGAGTTTTGTCGCTGTTGTCCTGTTCTGTTCATAGCCCAATGGGGAGAATTCCAGTTTGATACCAAGTTCAAACGACTGATTCCGTTATTGTCGGGTGCTTTTTGGGCAATAGGAGTGCGCCAAGAGGGCGAAGTGCAAGGACTAGTCGTAGAACTGGTCTCATCCGCATTAAAGTCCTTCCTAAGTTCAGGACGGCGTTGATTATTTTGAAGCTCTCGCTCCTGCTGCTGTTGTTCCAGTAACAGTTGGCGCCTTACGTCACCTTCACTTTGACGATAATTGAAACGATAAGGCACCACCACTGCCTGTTGAGCCTGAGGAAGTAGTTCTGAACACCTCCTAGAGGGCGACATCAATTCGCGCTGCAATTCGGTCCAGTAGGAGAGGACGCAATAGTTGGTCAACATCAAAGCTGGTGGCGGTTCCACCACCGAGGGAAAGGCACCCAAAGGTCGCAAAAGCCTCTCATTGAGTTGATCAAAGTCCAACAATTGCATGCCGTTCTCATAGATGGCAGATCTGAAGCGACATTGGTGGTGGATACGGTTGAATTGCTGTTGGAACATCTTGCGTTGTTTATTTAGTTGCCCCAATAGATGCAACATATCCGCTGTATTCAGTCGTCCATTAATCCGCTTGATATCCTGTTCGGCTCTTAGTTTCCAGCCCTTCATCTGATAGGCCATGAGTGACGGCTTATGCTCCAGCATCTCACGCTTGATATGCAGTTGCACATGCATGCAGGCGTCACATAGTTGCAGCATGATGGACATCTCTCGCGAGGCTAAGGCGATTGCCTGCTCGGAGCTCTGCTCTATCTTGATGCATTCATTATTAAATAATTTTCCCAGTAAATCGTGAAAATCCAATTGACGCGTTAATTGATGCTCTACATGGTCCGGAGAGTCGGAACAGGCTCTGCACACCAAACGCTTGCAACGATGGCACCAAGTAGTATTGGGCATGGCATGAATCAGGCAATGTTCTTGGACATTCATCAGGAAAGTCTCCACAGACAGCTGCTCCCACCAATTGTCACCAATTGACGAACTCGTTTGATCGCCACTTGCATTTTCTGTACTGCCAATACCTCCTCCTGCTCCTCCGCTCTGCTTCAGTATGGCGCGGCCCAGTTGAAGAGCCGGCATTTCCTTGAGCAAAAACATCAAAGCCTCGGGCTCGGGCAACTTGGAGCCCGGTTGTATTTTCGTACAGAGTCCACACTTTGAACAGATTACTTCCTGCTTATTAGTTGAATTAAATAAGCGCTCCCTGGTCACACACTCATCACAGTAGGAATGCTGACATGCCAACATTTTGGGCAGCAAGTTGATCGCATCGAAACGCCGCTTACACAGGCTGCAGCTGAGCAGGGACTCGAGCTCCTTGGGCATGTCCATTTCGCTGTTAGAATGAGCAAAGGATAAAGTGTTAGGTATACAAGTTTATTAAAAGTATAAAGATATATTTTGGTTGGAAAAATTATTTGTATACTGTGCTGTGAGTATGAAACGAATGTGAAAGTGAGAGAAGTAGAAAGGTGGGGGTGTAAGTTTCAGTTTGACAACTGAAGCAGAGAATCGTTGATTACTTGATTTGCCACATATAAACAAAAACACATTAAAATACAAATGTTCACAATATATATTCCGTCATATTGCTGAGATGGTAAAAGCTAGAGGTTTTGCATTGGATACGTGCCGGCAGATTAAATTTATATTGACCCTAAATATCCGACAATATCAAAGAGCCAAGAGGTCTTCATTTAAACACATCGATCTCAGTATTTTGAAATGCGTTAATCCCATCAATTCAATGTATTCTACATACGGGCTACAGATAAAGGCTGAGAAAAGCAACTACTCTCAGAAAAATCGTCTACCAGAGCTCTAAAGGGTGATCTTTATACTATTTAGTTTGTCAGTGTAAAACTCGTGATTATTCACTTATAGCAAGGTAAAAAATGCTCAGTAAGGTTTGCAAATCACCATGAATAGACCAATAAACGAACAGATCATTAAATTTTATAATCCAAATTCGCTAAAACAGAATTGCCGAATTGTGCCTGAAGTAGGGATGCTGGAAATAATATCTTTATAGCGGTATTGTTGAGAAAAACAGACGATTTATCATTATCGAATACTTTCCGAGGCGTCAAATCGAACATAGAACATTTTTTGGCCATATTTTTTTTTTGGTTTCGGCTGTAAAATGTGTGGAAGAACAGGAGCCGAATGGCAGGGGTGACCCCATAACTTTAAATATGTTTCACTTTTAGGTTTTTAATGTTGCTTATTTAAGTTCGAATACTTTATATTAAAAACAAGTAAGGGCGCTGCAGTCGAGTTTCCCGACCACAAAATACCCTGTTCATTTATTTTCATTTATTTGTTTTTGAATTTTTGAAGATGTCATCCTAAATGTAGGCAATACTTTTCTAGTCCTGATCAACAACTGGGGGGGTGCTCTTATCAGCTCAACTGATTCGCTTATAACTCCGGTGTTTTTGGTCCGATCTGATTGATAGATTAGATAGATAGATTGATAGAATAGATAGATATTGGGCCTAGCTTGATGTATACTAAACCACGAGGCTCTAACTTGAAAATTGTGGATCTGACGGCTTTTTAGGTCTTGGATTTATAGAGGAGGTCTAGGTTTTTGGGGATAAAAGGGGGACGGGGTGGAATTTTTCAAATCTGAAACAAACTTGATCTGCGTACAGCATAAATCTACCTTCGTGCAAAAATTTGTGGCTCTATTTCTTATGGTCTCTGAGATCGACGAGTTCATACAGACAGACAGATGGACAGACGGACAGACGGACGGACGGACAGACGGACAGACGGACATGGCTATATCGACTCGGCTGTTCATGCTGATCAAGAATATATATACTTTATGGGGTCGGAAAATGTTCCTTCTCCCTGTTACATACATTCGCACAACTTCATGATCCCCCTTTTCCCATTTTCAATGGGAACAGAGTATAAAAAGCTTGATTTTTAATCATCATGTAATAGAACATTGAGCTGCAATTGATTCCTTAATTTTCTTTTTTATATTCACACTGTTTTCTGGATTGATTGTAGTTGGCAGAATGCTAAGATGTATTTGAAACAATAATTTATTTCATTAAGAACACTTACCAACAGCAGACGATCACAATTTGTCACAGTGCCCTTGGACGGATGTGCTCCCACCTACCCAAATATTTTCTGTGAATTTCAATAGCATTTATGTAGCCTCTGGCTTCCTTGCAAACCTCCGTGACTTTAAATCCGTGCGGATCTTGTTATTTTGGACAAGGCGATTTGCAATTTCTTTCCCGTTTCAACTTTCGATGTTCTTTTTATACTCTGTACCGTAGGTACATAGAGTATTATAAGTTTGTGCAAAAGTATGTAACATCCAGAAGGAAGCATCTCCGACCCCATAAAGTATATATATTCTTGATCAGCATCAACAGCCGAGTCGATATAGCCATGTCCGTCTGTCCAACTGTCAGTCTGTCCGTCTGTCTGTCCGTATGAACGCACAGATCTCAGAGATGGTAAGAGATAGAGGTTTGAAATGTATGGGACATATGCTTCTTATGTCTGTGGGCAAATCAAGTTTATTTTCAATTTTGGCCACGCCCCCTACCGCCCCTCAATTTAGAAAAAACGTCATATCTCCCACAGTTTTAAAGATAGATGGTTCGTTCCTTCTGGACATATTTAGTAATCAGAATAATTTATCGATTATGAATGGATGTCGAGTTATGATCAAAAGACTGTTGGCAGCGCTGCTTTCAGCTGCTACTGCAGCATCAAAATTTATGCTAGGCGTATAATTTTGTTGGTACAAAGTATGTTATAGTCGGGCTTGACCGACATTATTTCTTGTTTTTTTTTATTAGTGACAACAGTTGTAACAATACCCGTAACGATAGGCGAAATTCTCAATACCCTGTCGAGATACTATGCGAAAAGTCACGGATGCTGGTGCACTCAGTGTGGCTGCAACTTGTTTGCTTTCACTAGCTTGCAATCGACACAAGAATGCGCTGTAGCCCTAACTCCCAAATTTGTGCAACGAAAAAGGCGAATTTATTTCAAGCAATTCTGTTTTTAAACATTTGCTGTGAAGTGATAATAGATTTCTGACCCATACTAATACAACCTTGGTCTTTGAATTTTTCCAGCCGTCTTTCATTTAAGATCCCTGTTATGTTCTTGTCGATGTGCAAATAGCTTTAGTATGTTATGGGACTCAAATTAGTCTATCTTGTCTGCCTGTACGTCAGTAAACATAAAATCCACAATTCCATAGCTCAACTGAGAATAGCAAATTTCTCAATCTAGTTTTCGACTTGTCCAAAATTTTAAATTTCATCAATTCCAAAACTCCACAGCTAAACTGGGGGTCGGTGCTACTAATACTAATCAAATAGGACAATTCTGCTTAGTGTGATATGAGCTGCTACAACTGGGTGAACCCATTGCAGGGCAATTCTACCGATATCAATTGAGCCGAGCATTGATGCAAAAACGGCCAAGAAATCAGCAAAGGCACCACAAGGCACTTCCTACTTAAATAGGAAGTCCCATCCCAACCGCTATATAACCCAGACATTGGCACTTCTGACTAATATTTGTTTTCGATGCATCTTCGAAGGACTCAAAGTATGGATAGATTCATAGATCACATGAAAAATCGCTTCGTTTACTCGAGAAATTGGCAGAAAGGTGGGAAAGTTTAGAGGCTAGCGGTGTACACTTCTTGAGAAATTAATTTGTAACAAATTTTTCACAATGAAGCGTAAAACTTGAAAAATAATCTTTTACAACTTACTTGCACATATTTTTAAAATATTGAAGTTACTTAACTTTTTGTTTGTAAGTATATGATATGGATATATGAACAAAAGAATATTTGATATCAATATACGGTCTGCATTGAATACTTTGCAGTAACAGCTTAAGTAGGGGGGACACCCAAATACAGCGCAGTTTGGCAACTGCAATAATGCTGCCTGGCCTCTCAAAAATGTTGTTCAAGAATATTTAAGTTTCTTTTAAAGGACGAAGGACTTATTCATTTTAATAATTGAATTACCTGCCCTTTGGTGTTTTTTTATACAGCCCCTTTTTATTAACTTTTGCTATTGATTGAAAAATTGCCTATTTTTTGTTCGTTAGTTTCCCTTTCAAAAATAAACAGAAAAAAGTTATGACAGTTGTGTCCACTTTGGTCCAAGAGCTGCGTAATCAAACTTTCTCCGCAATCCGCAAAAACAAGAATTTTATGTGAAACAAGTGGGTCAAATTTAATCAAGAAATGCAACGCCGAAACAAACCAAATACAAAATCTTTACACAGAATTCTGTCAGTAGCAGCCGCAAAGCACAGCAGACTTAAATCAAACTGGCTGGACAATTCAAAGAATGGCTGATTTGCAACATTGTAGGGCCAACACGTGAAAAGCATTCAAAGGGATGCAAGGGAAAGAAGAAAGAAAATAAGCTGCGTGTATGTGATACTTTATTATACTTATGTGACTAATTATGCTCTGTGATAAATGCAGTTTTAGCATGAAATTTTATGATTCATGAAATATCAGTCATAGACAACCAATTAGCCCACACCATCAATAAAGAGAAATGCTTGATTCTTTCATTTTAAAATGTAAACGAACCAAAGTCAAGTAGTTCATTACAAGAGTTAAGTATAATATGACAAAAACTTCGGAATCTGATGACCGATCTGTAAGACGGGTTTAACACGGTGAAGCCAACTTCATGAAGTTTTTTTTTAAAAAGGTCTTGCTTGTAGAAGGGAGGTGTAGTGGTGTAGCTTGCCGCTTATACTTCCTACAAACGAAAGCTTTTTCAAGAACTTCATGAAGCTTGCTCCACCGTGTATATCCGGTCTTGGTTAAAATGGGAGTTTCCGTGATTCTCCATTCACTTGATCCGTTTCTAACATTTTCTATCCATTTCTTTAGGGTAGGGGTACCCAACAGCACCCAATGCTCGCGCATTTACTAGCATAATGAAATAAGTGTGTGCGTGTGTTTTTGGCTGACTGTTGTACGCTGCAACAACAATAAAAACGCTTCAGACAACGCTTCTTGCTTTAAATTTTGCAAGAGGCATAGAAGAGAAAAATAGGAGTGACACATTCAAAGTTGTTGCTGCAGTTTCATATTGCTTGATCTCTATACGCTCGGCAATCGCTTTGCGCGAAACAACAACAAATGCGCTTGAAGCGTATATAGCGCGGACACCCCTTCTTCAGATCTTCATAGATAAATCTGCAAACCGATTCGGCTTAGTGGTACATATTGTATTCGAACCGCAGGTTCGACTTATTACTTGATTTTAGCAGCTAACTGCGCCGCGGTTTCGGTTCGGTTCAGGGGTTTACTCT
This sequence comes from Lordiphosa fenestrarum, assembly GCA_035044985.1. NCBI lineage: Eukaryota > Metazoa > Arthropoda > Insecta > Diptera > Drosophilidae > Lordiphosa > Lordiphosa fenestrarum. The sequence continues at coordinate 135,358 of JAWNNO010001504.1, read as the reverse complement.
TAACTTACTACATATTTAGTGAAGTCCTGCTTTCCCCTATCTCGATTTCCACTTCAATCTGAATAAAATTTTATCGAACTTTCAAACGTTACGCAGTCAGGAAAATGCCACGAACGCAATTTATGTACTTGAATCGGCCTAAATTCTATTAAATCTCAAACCTTAAAAGGAGGTCCTACAGTAAAACTACTTAATTTTTCATGAATCTACGTGGAAAAGAGTATTTCTTTGCCCCTTCGAAAAACTTGGGAAGAATGATGTCGGTCGAGCTTGACGGTAACATACTCAGTACTAACGAAAGTGAATGCTCAGTATATTATTTGCTTTTGCAGTAGAATCTGAAAGTAGCGCCGATGCTATATCTCTTACCATCTCTGAGATCTGTGCGTTAATACAGCAGTCTCGATTTGCCTTTGAATCTGCGCCAACGTATATTGTCAAAGGTAAGGCAGTCCGCTAAACGCTTTTAAAACTCAATTCTGTCACTTAAATTCACCCTTTTTATTTTTTAAAGCCCTTAAATATAGTGTCGCGACTTACCCTTATATCAGCTCGTAAAATCATTATTATTTGAAACAAAATGATGTCATATACTCTTTTCTGTTCAAAGATCGCTCATAATTCCTCCGAAAACATTTTAAGCCCTTGCTTAATTCGTTTTTCAGAAGTTTCTTAAATCCTTTCCTTATTCGGAAAGATCTTTTGGTGGTCTTTTGAAGTTTCGGAAGATTGAAAAAACATTAATTCGGTCTTGAACCGAATCAGCTTGAACCCGGAACTCCGAAATATTGTGAGAGTGTGCAAGTGCAAGTGTGAACAAATTGTTCCATGTCCTTGATTCAAAAGTTAATGGAATGATTAAAAACAAGAAAATCTATATAAAGTTCAAATTTTCTAAATGTCTAAGTTGAAAATACTTTCCAAGTATGAAAAAATTATGAACACTGTTTACTTGATTGAACCAATTTATTGATCTTTTATTTAGGTTCAAACCTCCTAACTTTTGAACATAAATTGGTTAAGTTTGGTTCGAACCCCAGAACCAGAGCTTTGCATAGAACTTTAAGACTTTCAGCCCTGGATGTAACATTACGTTGGGTCCGTTGGGTTAGAATTCATTAAAGGGGTATTAATCACCCGGGCTTTGTTTCAACCAACACTATTTCGACTGGCTAATCCTTAAAATATGCAACATTTTGTTATAGAAAGCTTTTTCATACCCACCCAACATTTGGAAGATCGTTTTAACAAAAATCATCTTGATGAGTCTTTTTTGAGACCTTTGATGATTAAAAAGAGATTACTGTCTTGTGCGATTAAAAGAAGACTCGAAAATCACTCGTGCTTATACTCAAAATGTGCTTTCTCGAAACACGAGTCCGAAAATACTCTCGAATAACTCGAAAATGAGTCAAAGCTGATCAGAAGAACGGGTTAAAATCGACTCTTTAAGATGAGTCGTGGCTAGGGTACCATTTTCTCCCGACAAACGTATCTATTATGATCAGAAAACGAGCGCATTCATGACTGTATTAATCAGATTGAGGACTCGAAAAAAAAAACGAATGTGTTCAAAAATTTCATAAAATGTTTGCTGGGTACCAACTGACTTGACAGCCGAGCTCCTGGCTAGTGAAGTAGCACCACAGAATAATGAGAATATCCTGTACAGAATATAGGATACTTACACAAATCAATTACGAATTTCTAAAGAAGGATTTCAATCTGATGACTGGCATACTAAGAGGTCCGCGAACAGTTCCACGATTTGCACTGGATTGCGTGTTTGAAAATGGTTAGCACTTATGTTAGCAACATGAACAAAATTTTCAAAAATTATTGTCTTAAAACTCGTTTGTGAAATGAGCCGAACCGATTTAATTTGGGGTTTTCGGTTCAGGTTACGGCTTGCCTTATTGGCTGGAATAAGCGAAAAAACGGATTTAATTTGCTTAAAATTCAAAATATTTGAAAACGAATGATCCAATTGTTTTCCGATTAAGATTTCTAGATACAAAAAGTCACTGAATTATCCAAAACACTTGCATAAGTCTACAAACCAATTGTATGTGCGTGGCAGTGAGTGTGTACATGGATCTAATTTAAAGAGGTGTCCAAGCACGCATACAGATTTAAGCAATATTGCGTGACTAGGGCAGCGATAGCACTTGCTAACTTGTCCAATTAAAATGCTTGAAGAATTTTACTTTCTACTTGTTTTGTTGTTGCATTTTTTCCCCTACATTTACACATATTTTTATACTCTGTACCGTAGGTACATAGAGTATTATAAGTTTGTGCAAAAGTATGTAACATCCAGAAGGAAGCATCTCCGACCCCATAAAGTATATATATTCTTGATCAGCATCAACAGCCGAGTCGATATAGCCATGTCCGTCTGTCCGTCTGTCTGTCCGTATGAACGCACATATCTCAGAGATGGTAAGAGATAGAGGTTTGACGTGTATGGGACATATGCTTCTTATGTCTGCAGGCAGATCAAGTTTATTTTCAATTTTGGCCACGCCCCCTCCCGCCCCCGCAATTTAGAAAAAACGTCATATCTCCCACAGTTTTGAAGATAGATGGCTTGTTCCTTCTGGACATATTTAGTTATTAGGATAACTTATCGATCCGCCAAAGGAATGAAGAAGATCGGATGAACGGTTTTCGAGTTATGATCAAAAGACAAATTTTCTTGGTACAGAGTATGTTATAGTCGGGCTTGACCGACTTTCTTTCTTGTTGTTATTAACATTTTCCAGCTATTTTTTTGCTTACTGAGTTTTTGTACTGCTCCACCCATTTCTGTCAATTCGCATTTTGCATTTATGTTAATATTTATAAGCTGTCTGCTGGCATTCGGCGTCAGGAGCCGCAATAATCACTAAATTTTATACATTACGCATACGCCATGTTGCTCGCTGTCACTTTTCACTTTTTCAAGCGAATCTGCAAATTGAAAATATGCCGGCAGCACGACATAAATGCATATTTATGGGCAATTGTTTCTACTTTCTGTTCATTTCTGTTGATAATCCTTTAAGCGGCTTTTAAAGTATGAACATTCGAGTTTTTGAGATCTTCTTGATTGTGTGTTGAAGAAGTGCAAAAACAACACAATCCTTTTTTATGACTGTTTGCACAAAGTTGACAATAAATTAACCGCCTGTCTGCTGTCAGCATCATTTAGGCTTAACTCCCCACGAGCTCACACCCACTCGCACGTGTGTTCCAAATATAATTGCATGCACTTGGGCTTTGGCTAAAAAGTGGAGCTAAATGTCAACATTACTCCACACAAATTGTCAAAGTTTTCTGCATATTAATTAGTTAACTTTTCTAATGAACTTTAAAAAAAAGTGCCGCAGAATAAGCATATTTCTATTTGATTTGCTGGTATTCTATAAAAGAAAACTTGTTGCTTGTGCCGCCACATGGCTTTCCGTATCCCGAGTTAATTAAACAACTGGGCACACATACAAATAACCACTTTTCAACTAATCCTTATGATGAAGTGCAGTGGATGGTTGAGAAGCAAAGCAAAAATGAAATCTGTTCGTTGGCTGCTGCCATAAGCCAGCATTGTTGCCCTTGCTTTAAATTCTTCGTTCCCTGAGTAGACGAACGCGTCCTACTTTAACTGAAGCTCCCGTTTTTCTAAGAAATTGTTCAAGGATTTTGATTATTTTTGCGGCTAACCATGTATACACCCTTGTGGACCTAAATTAAATTTTTTCATGCTAATTTGGTTATGTCTACGGTTATTTATTTATGACAGACATTGAAGCCTTTTGACTTGTGTTTGACATGCTTAACCCAGGCAGTTCCCAAGTGAAATTAAAAGTTAGCCATGTGGTGTAAAAATCATAACAAATAAAAGAAAATCCGTATTGTGTTTCATGCAACACCCTAAAAGGTGAAGTAGACTAATTGAATTGCAAACGACAGCGTAAGTTAAAGTCGGCCCTGCCCGACTTCGAAATACCCGTTACTCAGCTCAGCTCGGATAAGTATGCAACATTTTTTTAACTCGGCCATTTATTATCCGATACTTTTGAAAATTTGTGAGATTGTAGATATTGGCCACATAGACTAGACAAAAATCTGCAAAATCGGGTATAAAAAGTATCTCTTAGTCTCCAAGAGATATAGCCATGTCCGTCTGTCCGTCCGTCCATCTGTCCGTCTGTCTGTCTGTCCGTATGAACGCACAGATCTCAGAGATGGTAAGAGATAGAGGTTTGACATGTATGGGACATATGCTTCTTATGACTGCAGGCATATCAAGTTTATTTTCAATTTTGGCCACGCCCCCTCCCGCCCCCGCAATTTAGAAAAAACGTCATATCTCCCACAGTTTTGAAGATAGATGGCTTGTTCCTTCTAGACATATTTAGTTATTAGAATAACTTATCGATCCGCCAAAGAAATGAAGAAGATCGGATGAACGGTTTTCGAGTTATGATCAAACGACAAATTTTCTTGGTACAGAGTATGTTATAGTCGGGCTTGACCGACTTTCTTTCTTGTTTAGGTTGCTTTTACATATGAACTTGTATAATGTATTTATCGATGTTTTCGCACCACTAACTACATATAATATGTAGGCGTTCATACAGATGGGGCGGACGGACGGACAGACGGACATCTTTATTTTGTCTAATAATACTGATTAAGAATATATAAACTTAAAGCCGATTTCTCATCTTCCAAAAAGCTGCTATGAGTCCGATATACTTGTATTTTGCTCTGTTATTTGTCGCTTTATGTGACAGATAGCTCTATGTAGAAGATTAGAAAACGGCCCTTAATCATATTGGATTGCTTCCTTCTGCCTGTTACATACGACTATAGTATACTATAGTATATAAAAGGAACATACTTCCGACCCCCATAAAGAATATATATTCTTGATCAGCATCAATATCCGAGTTAATTAAGCCCTGTCCTTCCGTCCGTATGACAGAATGGTCTAAGCTGATCGTTAGCTACTCAGATGCAGAGAACTGTAGAAAAAAATGTCCTATCCATTGGTGCAGATAGGTGATACACAGGTGATACCACCAAAACTTTGACTTTAAGCGTAGCTTCATTGCTATTTCTCACCGATTCACCGATGTGCAACTCCCAATACTCTTTGACGTAGAGATTTAGGAACAACGATCCGAGTTACGCATAACAATACGTTCCCAATCGCAGATAACCCTCTGGATCCCACAAATCTTCGCTAAAATAGTTCATTGCGTCTATTAAGTCTTCATCTAGGGCGTTCTTTTCAGCAACTTCAGATATAGTAACTAAGATACAGTAATTGGTACAGACTTTTCGATCACTCGTAGAATGTTATGTTTTGCAATTTTCGTCAAAACATTTTCTAGCTGACAACTGACAAAGCCTTGATAAAGAATCAGAACTATTCTCCTTTCCCGGTCTATATATCACATTAGACTTGTATGCCAGTAAAGCGAAGTAACCATCTTTCTATAACAAGCGGGGGGCTTGAAAATAGCCTCTAAAATATATTTTCTCAACAGCCCAAACTAGCGCCAGACTTCTTTCTTTGTTTGTTCTTATTCACTTGCAGGCAGTCAAGGGTTATTATTAATTTTGGCAAATAATTTCTATTATGCACAAAGTAATAGACTCAGACAAAATTACCACTCTCAGTAAAACTTTACCAATGTTTGGCCTTTTTGTTGTCACCCTGTATACATGACACATTGTTCGGTTTTAATGGCTGCAACAACAAGCACATGCCTTCAATTCTCATTACCACGACTCAAGACAAAACACCACGTCGGCACTTTAACCCAATTCCCAGAAATGCATTGACATTGGCCCTGCGGGCTACAACTTTTCTCTTTTGAATTATTCAAAATTTTGTCATGTATCATGTTCGCGGCTGTTCAATCAAAATTTTCAAAGTGCCTGTGTGTCAGCACATATTCCGCACAAGACTTATAAGCAAATCCGCAAATCGATAAACAATTTGCGCGGAGCGTTTTGGTTGCGTTTGGCTTTGTTCATTGTCATTGCCACTGGTCGTCTAGTGGTGGCTTTGAGTTTTTATGACTACGTCTATAAAAGTTTATGTGGCCTTTGTGTCACCTTCCGAAATTTGTGTCTCCTACATTGTTTGTTCCAATCGCAGGTGGAGAATGTCTATATTTTATGCAACTCAGAATTGCCTTAAAAATGTAACGAACAATGGAAAACTTGTGCGCAATTACCGAGTTAAATTTGTTTAATTTTGCAGCATCAAAGCCATAAATAAAGTTTTAATTAACACACACAGAACGCCCCCTCGCTGGTTTCGTTCGCATGGCCATGTTTCCCACGCACAACAGATATACATGTACCATGTAATTCTCCATATGTCAAATCCTTTATTCCTCCGTCACATCCGTCATATCCGTCATATTTTACTTTGATTAGCCCACTGCATTTGGCATATTGAAGGCTAATTTGCATGATTGAAGTTTTGCTGCAAGGCAGAAAAAGACATTTCTTTGCCATCAATCAGAGAGGCGATTGCCCGGAAAAGTATGCTAATTATTTGCAAACTCTGCACGCACGCACGCACAAGCGACATATTTGTATGAAGCAGAGCATTTTGTATTACTTTGTATTTCGATATACTGTCGGTTTTTCACTTTTTACCGCTTTGAAATTAGAAATGCGTGCCCGGCATACACATGGACAGAACAAGTTGGTTCGCCTTCAATTCTCGTTGAATGTTTGTAACCCCTGAGTCCAGTTCGCTTAAGCTTGCTTGCCCCCTGGAGTATTACTTTTTTTTTTTTTTGAATTCAATGGTACAAAATGTGTGCGCTTGTAGGGTCTGGCCCTTTGCTGCCACAAGGATTATGGGGTTAAGTTTTTCCAAGTATTAAAGACAATGGTTTGGAATGTTCTTACGAATAGACTTCCATCATTAATTAATAATCCGAATTTGTGTGGCAGCGAATTAAACGGAAATGTGCTTATGGTCTTCAACTTCCATGCTCCAATACTGGCATTTTCATGTCGAAGATTAATATTGGTTTGGGCGATTGCCTTTTCATAATTCTCCGAAATTCTAGGCAAACAATAGCCAGATGTTGTACTCTGTACCAGAGTTACATAAGGTATAATAAGATTGTGCAGGAGTATGTTACAGCCAGAAGGAAACATCTCCGACCCTATAAAGTATATATATATATTCTTGATCAGCATCAACAGCCGAGTAGACATGTACTTGACTAAACAGACAAACAGGTCCAATATATTCCCTTTTTTGCTCACTTATTGAAAACTCATTTATCTATTTTTGGCAGAAGCAGATTTTGGTTAACAAATATTTTCAGTGTGACCATACTTTAAAGTAACTAAGGTGCATTAAAATGAACATGGATGAAGTAGATTGCTACAAAATACATCATAGCTATGCCTTGAACATTCGCAAAGCAAATGTAGCCAATTCAGCTAGATTTGCCAAAACAGCAACATAAGCAATTGGCCCTAAATTGATTACACAGTGCTACAAATTTTACAAAACTGAAAAAAACCCGGGAGTTAAGCTAACGTATGAACAGCCCTTTCTCAACTTGGTTTTCCTCGGGGACATGGCCCAAAAACAGTTTAGTGCTCACTTAACTTGAAAAAACTCTTCAATGGAACATCTGATTTTATATAAACTTTTTAATTCCGATTACGACGAGCTGGATCTAGGTTATTAAAATAAATGGTTACAGAAATGCAACACGATTGCTGATCTGATATTACAGATTTGATATTTCGTCCTTATTTTCGGAAATTTATATTTTGAACACCTCTGGTTTAACAGCTTTACTTCACGCTATTATTTTTTAGAGTTTTTTTATAATAATTTGGTTACCGTTAGTCGATGTTATTAACGTATTTCTGATCTAACATCGGCTATCTAGTATTATTTTTTAATGTGTTTACAGAATAACTTTTGAGTTAACACAAATTCCCCTAATAGTACACGTTCCGAAAGGGAACGCAAGGGAAAAACCAGCCCCCAAAATTAAACATATTAAACACTTACAATTATTTTCTCAAAATCTATAATCTCACAAATTTTTATAACGATCATATAATAAATATCGCAGTTATAAGGCAAGTAAGAAAGTCGGTCAAACCCGGCATTTAGTTACCACTCAACTTGTTAAGGTGTTTTAAGTGCTGCCCATCGCTGTGCCAGCCGGTGGTACCCATCATCAATTTATCTTTTTCTGGGAAGCTTACTCTGTGTACCTTTGGTACAGAATATAAGGATAGCCCTGCATACTTGTGGGCTTTTCCATATTTGGGGCTGCATGCGCTGTGTGCTAACATAATGTTAATATGTTAACATTAATGTTAATGCTCTTTTAATAAACAAACGCACGCAAGTTAACTTACAAATGCCTGGGTTCGTGTCTTCGATAATCGAAATGATTTTTGTAATGCACTCGCAAATATCTCTCTTGATATTGATCAATCTCAGCCTCATCTCTTACAGTATGAACGTATTTGCAAAAAATATCTAAAAAACTAAGTGGTCAGAAAAGTTGGTTTTAAAAAGAACCAAAAAGAACTCCCAGAAATATGCTTTCAGCCGGGAATTTTATTAATTTAGTTCACGAGTTGAAAAAGTAATTATACTCTGTACCGTAGGTACATAGAGTATTATAAGTTTGTGCAAAAGTAAGTAATATCCAGAAGGAAGCATCTCCGACCCCATAAAGTATATATATTCTTGATCAGCATCAACAGCCGAGTCGATATAGCCATGTCCGTCTGTCCGTCCGTCTGTCTGTCCGTATGAACGCACAGATCTCAGAGATGGTAAGAGATAGAGGTTTGACGTGTATGGGACATATGCTTCTTATGTCTGCAGGCAGATCAAGTTTGTTTTCAACTTTGGCCACGCCCCGTCCCGCCCCCGCAATTTAGAAAAAACGTCATATCTCCCACAGTTTTGAAGATAGATGGCTTGTTCCTTCTGGACATATTTAGTTATTAGAATAACTTATCGATCCGCCAAAGGAATGAAGAAGATCGGATGAACGGTTTTCGAGTTATGATCAAAAGACAAAATTTCTTGGTACAGAGTATGTTATAGTCGGGCTTGACCGACTTTCTTTCTTGTTTTCTTTTTAACTTTGTGGTCTTGGCGCGCTCTTTCAAAATTAATCAATTTTTTTTATACACTGTTCCCATTGAAAATGGAAAATGGAAAATTCCCCCCGTCCCCCCCTTAGCACCAAAAAAAAAACCGACATATCCTAGGCCTAAAAAACCCTCAGATCCACAATTTTCAAGTTAGAGCCTCGTGGTTTAGTATACATCAAGCAAGGCCCATTATCTATATATTCTAAAAAGTACAATCAGATCGGACAAAAATCACGGGAGTTTTAAGCGAAACAATTGAGCTGATAAGAGATGTTAGTCAGAACTAGAAATAACTGTTGCCTACATTCAGGATGACAATTTAATAGCTGTTACAAAAACCGGTTACAACATTCATCTTCAAAAATTTAAAAACAAATAAATGAAAACAAATGAACAGGGTATTTAGTAGTCGGGAAACTCGACCGCAGCGCCCTTACTTGATTGGGCTTTCACAATTAATAATACAAATAAAAATAGCTTTGGGCATACGGACACCTACTTTTTGCAATTTTGCCTATTTTGCCGATGAGGTCCAATCTAATGGACATTTGTGAAACTGGCATTGATGATCACCTTAAATAGGTTTCAGTTCGGGCACCACAAGAAGCTGGACCGAGCCTTTTGTTTAACCCAAACAGATTTATCAACGTTATAAGCTCTCACATTATTGCCCTGTTTACATTTACAATGAATATCATAGTAAAATTTTTGGTTTTTATATTAAATATATTTTATTTATGTTATGAAACACTAAAAGCGATTAAACATGTTTTACAAAAATCTTAGATGGAAAATAAAATATATCTTTTGAATGTTTAAACACATTTTTGATGACTTAACGCAACCCTCCCAACTAGTTTCTCAAAGCTTACCTTGTCATTTAAGAAATCTCATTTCCCACACGTGTTTGACTCAACTATTTCATTAAAAAAATTTTGATTTTCTTTCAACCGCAGGAACTTTTTTGATTAGCTCAATAATTAATCAAATTTTTCCCATTAAATAAAAGGATATTTTGTTTTGCACATTTTGTGGTTTGTTGGTTTGTTTTAAAAGTGCATCGAAAAATAAGTCTTTGATTTTGCTGGTTTTGGCATTTGTCCGTTGTTCTCTATTAGTTCAACTCCTTCTGCGTGCATTTGCAGGAGGTAAAAGCTTTAAATATTTTACTTTCACTCTTTGGTCGAATTTTCTTTTTATTATTTGATGATGTGGTGGCTGCTTTCACTAGTTCTCGTCTGAGCTGTTCCCCTTCCTCGTGCGGCTGCTGCTGCTGCTTCTCCTCCTCCTGCAGCTCCTGTTGCTGTAGCTGCAGCTGTTCCTGTCGATACTTTCGCGTCTTAAATACTGCATTGTTATGCTGCCAACTGTTGACCAGGGAGCGGGGCAGCGGTTTTGTATGCTGCTGCTGATAAGTTGGAGCTGCACTGGCCAAGGCAGCCGAGGGCTCGGTGCCGGCTGCAGCAAGTGTGGATGAGGCAACTGCCGTCCAGAACATTGTAATGGTTGAGGGAAATTCTACTATAGCTGTGGTTGAAGACTTTTTCCGTCTGGTTGGGCATGTTTAAACCAAAATACTAAATGGAAAAAATAAAAACGTAGAATAACTGTTGTTTGTTGGTATTAGCGCGTCGCGTGCTTTTTGCTTTTTTTTTTAATTGTTTTTATTTATTTGATTTGTGATTGTTGCCAAAGCGTGCAAAGCCTTTCGCGAGTCGTTTTGAAATGCACCGTCAGCCAAAGAGGCCAAGGCTTTTATAGCCTGAGAATGAAATTGAGCGAGCTTGCGAAAGGAGCTTTCCTTCTCTTAATATAAGATTGCTCTTCAATGTCAATGTCGTTGTGTCCTGGCATGGTATGCTTTTTGTGTGGTCAAGAGGTCAGAAAAAAGGTTTGGAATTTTTCAGGAGTTGCTTTGTGGTTAGCATTCGGATTTGTCCCATACTGGAAATTGTGATTGGGTGCAGCACGTTGACTTTGTGAATCATAATAAGACAATCATTTTGCCTTTACGCAGTTCTTTATGTGGTCATACAAGATGGGAACAAGGGAAGAGTTAAAATCTATGCAAAGTTCTTTATGGATATTCCATGTTGTGTTGCCCAACAGTTTGTTGATTTGACAATAAACAATTTACATTTACAATAAACAAGTCTCTCTGTTCGTCTGTCCGTATGCACAAACAGATCTCAAAGATGGTAAGAGATAGAGGTTCGACGTGTATGGCACAAATACGCCTTATAAAGTGTGATTTTTTTTTTTAGCAGCCATTCTTTCGCGTGCTGTGTGGCACCATCTTGTTGAAACCACACGTTTGCCAAGTTCAGCTCTTGCATTTTGGGGGAAAAAAAAGTTTGTAATCTTTGCACGGTAGCGCTCTCCAGTCACAATAACGTAATGTTTGAAGAAGCAATTTTGTGTGCTCACGGATCCATTTAACCAGAAATGAGCTGATTCATGATACAAATTCAATTATCTCCAATTGTTGTTCGTTTGTAAGTCGATTCATGGTTAGTTTACAGACCAAATTGAACATGTTCGACAGTAATATGTGTCACCAAATCAACTGAGCGGCCAAGAAGAAGAAGAAGAAAATATTTCCTTTACTTTCATATATTTATACATAATTTTGTCAAAATTGAATATCCATAGCGGGTGCTATATGCCTTAGAAACGATCTTTCGGATAACTTGTATTAGTGAGAAAGCCCTTTTTGTTTTCAATTTTTTGGCGTCTTTAAACTTGATAGTTATTAATCGTAACTGCTTTAGCACAATGTGGCCCATTCTCTTCAAATTCAAACAAATGTATCACATAGCTGTCATACAATAAATCAAGTGTCATTAATTTTTTATTTTATTAATAATTGTCGAGATTTATTCTGATCCCTCATGAATTACATGAAATTACTCATGGAAACGCCGTGTTTTTAACAGAAGTTCAATGCCAAAATTAACCCAATTAATAAATTAATTAAAAATTGTTTTGATTATGCGTACACAATCTGTTTCATGTTTACTCTTTTGAGGCCAGACAATTCTTTCAATAATAATTAACTTACATATACGAAGGCTGCCTTTTATGTTTACAGCCTTGGCAACTCTTAGGAGGCAAAGTGCGATTTCAATTGTTATATAATTTTATAAGATTTGCATCTTAAACCACTGAAATATGGGAACCACCGTGCAGTACTAATTATGCTTTTAACAAAATTAAATGTTTTGGCACAAAGTATTTCAGACTAATAAATCGGTGTGTTTAGCAGTTACAATCTCTATTTTGTAGGGAAAGCTTAGTCTTCCACGGTTAGTTTTGTCTCATTTTCCAAAAACTTTTATGTCTATGTCTATGGAGGGTGTTCCAGAAATCTCTAGAGATTTTCGTATGAACGATTGAATTTTGAACTAAACTAAACAGGACGCTAGATTATAAAGAAGGGAAACCGTACGGATCAAATCTACTTGGCCTTGAACAGTTGTTTTCAAATCTCTCAACTTTTGTCATCTAATCTAGTAGCCCAGCATTTTGGATTCATTTCACATTTAAAGACAAGCAGTTGCAGCTTTAAATCAAAGCATTTATACGAAAATCTCTAGCGATTTCTTGATCAAGTAAATATTTCTACAATATGAAACTTAAAAAACTTTTTCTTCGAGTACACTCAGAGAACAAATAGAGAATTGCATATTTCGATAAATTATGTGCAATGTCAGAAGTTCGATAAGAATGAAAGTTCTTGATCCAAGTATAAATTGTTCATCCTTTTTTTCTGACCCTATCGCTTCAATACCGAACTAAGTACGAAATATTCTCAAATCAAGTAGAAGAATTCTTGAATCAAGTGCAAATCACCAAGTCAAGTCAGTCAGTCACCAACCAAGTCAGAACCCACAGTTTCAAATGAGTGTAAAACTTGATGGCGTTTTCTGCTTGTTACATTTCCCATCTCCCGTAAAAATAGAAACAGTGAGACCAGACTCAACGCTAATCTCTCAAATGTGCTTGCTTCCTCTCTCAGTTTCTTACTCCTGTCGCCAACGAAGAACGGATTTTGCTTCATTTCTAGATAAATTCTTAAAAATTAAAGTGCGAATCGATTTTCTTCAAGAGCGCTTCAACTTTCTAAGCTCTTTTTATACCCTGTTCCCATTGAAAATGGGAAAAGGGGATCATGAAGTTGTGCGAATGTATGTAACAGGGAGAAGGAAAATTTTCCGACCCCATAAAGTATATATATTCTTGATCAGCATGAACAGCCGAGTCGATATAGCCATGTCCGTCTGTCTGTCTGTATGAACGCGTCGATCTCAGAGACTATAAGAGATAGAGCCACAAATTTTTGCACGAAGGTTGATTTATGCTGTACGCAGATCAAGTTTGTTTCAGATTTGAAAAATTCCACCCCGTCCCCCTTTTATCCCCAAAAAACCTAGACCTCCTCTATAAATCCAAGACCTAAAAAGCCGTCAGATCCACAATTTTCAAGTTAGAGCCTCGTGGTTTAGTATACATCAAGCTAGGCTCAATATCTATCGATTCTGAAAAGTACAATCAGATCGGACCAAAAACACCGGAGTTATAAGCGAAACAGTTGAGCTGATAAAAGCAGCCCCCCAGTTGTTGAGCAGGACTAGAAAAGTATTGCCTACATTTAGGATGACATCTTCAAAAATTCAAAAACAAATAAATGAAAATAATTGAACAGGGTATTTTGTGGTCGGGAAACTCGACTGCAGCGCCCTTACTTGTTTTTTTTTGTTAGTGACAACCATTGCAACGATACCCGTAACGATAGGCAAAATTATCGATGCCGAGTCGCTACTCGGTAGTCACGGATGCAGGTGCATTCAAATTGAATGCAACTTGCTTACTACCACTAGCCCATATGAATTTTATATGTCGTGAAAGATGCATTTAACACAAGAATGCAGGAATGCAAGTATACGCTGTGAGGTCTAGACATTAGATCACAATCTTCAGGCACACTCTCTTCAGATATATTGTGTGGTGGTACCACTACTTAACCAGAGGCAATGTCAATACTCAACAGGTCACACTGAATTTTAACAAATTGTAAATTTTAAAAGCCAGCTCTCGTTCTTCATTGGGGGGGACAACATTTCATTTTAATCGAATGCACTTCTCTTGGATACTGTAAGTGAACCATAAATCCAAGGCGCTTGGCTCTTTCCGCTGCTACGCCGACCCTATGACGTGAAATATGCCTTTAATTGCATTCGAGGGACAGTGCAGCAATGATATTACCCCGTGGGCGTTTCACTGTCATCTCTCAAACAAAGATCAACAGGTTTAAACTGCAACAGGATGAGGACATTCATTGCCATTTTGGCCAATTAAATTGCATTTCAGTCACGAGAAATTTCATTACAATGACCAAAAACTCACATCCTTCTTTTGTTGTTACCTTTCCACTTGCATAAATGCACACACATACACATCGCACGGTTGGCTCTTACGGGAAACGCAGCACTTGGAGCTAATTAATTTACTGATAGACTCGCACAGTTTTACATTGCACGGCAGCTAATGTCATTTGATGTGTTAAACAACTTTCAGGGACTAAAAGGGTTCACAGCTTTTAAGACCAATAACCAAATTATGATTCAGTTAATCTAATTTCGGCATAGAAATTATGAAAATCAAAAACATTTTGTATCTAAAATCTACTCTCTCATTTCTTCTCCTATCTGTTGGCCTATACCCTGTTATAAACAGGACTGCAAACCGTTTTTGAACTGAACCGGTTCGAACCAGGAATTTCGGGGTTTTTTTTTGCTGTGTACCGATAATAGTTCAACCTTGGGAATAACTTTATCACTTTAGCGAGAGCTAACAGCAGGTGGGTTGTGTTGAATGGGTGACCAAAATGGTGACACACCAGTGACCAAACAGTGACCAAAACATTGACCACAACAGTAAAACAGTTACCAAAACAGTCACCAAACAGTGACTTAAACCTTGATCAAAACGGTGACTAAACAGTGCCCAAACAGAGACCAAAACAGTGACCAAGCAGTGACCCAACTGTGACCAAACCGTGACTTAAACATGTTCCAATCAGTGACCAAACGATGACCAACAACAGTGACAACAGTGACCCAAACAGCTACTCAATGGCTAAACAGTGACCAAACGGTCATCAAACCAGTAAATAACAGTTACGAAAACTGTTACTAAAACAGTATCCAATCGGTTACCAAAACGGTGTTCCAAACAGTCACCAGATATTGTGCCCGAGTTTTAGAATTACGATCAAAAAGTACCGGTCAGAACACAATGGAAAATGAGCAGCGTCCCTTTGTAGGATCGGGAGTAAGCCCTTCAACCGCTTAGGAAGACTGCAACGACTTTGTTGCCACCAGTCCATTACTTCATTTTGTTAAATCTGCACTTAAAAAATCGTAAAACTATTTGGGAACATTTATTTGAAAACCGAGAAACAGTTTGATACGATGATTTCATAGTATGCAGTTCAAAAATCTATGTTGAATCCCAAGAAAATATGTCATTTAATGATCAAAATGGTTATTTCAGCAACAATTTCATTGGTTCAAATGAAATATATCAAATAATAAATAGCAGCATCGATTTTCATGAGTTTTGACCACTATCGATGTTTTGCCAACACTAAGGCGAGTGTTTCGGTAGATGATTAAAATGGAGTTTCTCTCTTATGCTCTCACTTCTACAGTTCAAATTGTAAATTACATTCAAATTTAAGTTGATCCGGATGTAACCGTACAATAGCAAAAACACTTTGTAGCCTTCTGCAAGTATTGTTATTTTCAGCTCAGATTATCCCTCACAAAGAGCTTCGCCCGTGCCGGGTGTTCCACGACGCACAGTGGGGCCAAAAATCAATTTTTTGACTGCAGCGCTTGGCCAAAGAGGCAAAGTTTTCCAAAACCGACCCGAACTTATTTTGAATTAGTGGAATAATCATGGGTTTAAGCTTCCATTAAGCTTCCTTATGTTAATTAACAGAGCATTAACATGAATTTGAATATTTCAACATTATGTAAGCAAACAGCGCATGTGGCTCAGATAAGTATGAAACTTTTTTTTTTATATTTTTTATGACTCTGCCAGTTATAATCCGATCTGTATGATTCTCAAAAAAATCTTCAATTTTAATGAAAAACCCAAAAATCCAAATTTGAAACAAATTTGATCAGCGTACGGTATACGCATACCTTCATGCAAAAATTTGTTGCTCTATCTCTTACAGTATTTGAGATCGACGCGAACATTCAGACAGACGGACGTACAGACTGACAGACGGACATGAATATAACGACTCGGCTGTTCAAGCTGATCAAGAATATATATACTGTACGGGGTCGAAAATGTTTCCTTCTCCCTATTACATACATTCGCACAACTTCATGATCCCCCTTTCCCATTTTTAATGGGAACAGGGTATTACAATTTGGATAACTTATACAGTTCAAAAGTTAAGATTTTTGGAACGTTTTTTGGAAAAAGGGCACAGTGCGACGCCCATTTTTTAAACTCTGTACCAAACGATAAACTACGAACCGGAGGTCAGATATTCGTAAGCTTTGTACAAGAGGTACATATAGAGTATATTAAGTATGTGACAGCCAGAAGGAAGCATTTCCGACCCCATAAAGAATATATATATCTTGATCAGCATCAACAGCCGAGTCTATATAGCCATGACCGTCCGCCTGTCGCCTGTATGAACGCACAGATCTCAGAGATGGTAAGAGATAGAGGTTTGACTTGTATGGGACAAAAAATTATTATACTTTATACTCAAGATTAAATTCAATTTTCGCTACGCCCTCTAACTTCTAAACAAATTAAGCAATCAAGATGATATATCAATCCGCCAACATAATGTTAACTATGCTAACATAATGTTCACAGTTCATCAATCTATGATAAATTAAAATGCCAAGCAGGGATCTTTTAGATCTTTGAACTCCACTTCCATTTATTGAATTTAATGTCACCCAATTTGTTTGAAGTTCGCTTAATATCCAAATGTTACAGCCATGGGGACAGCTTCAATTGGGTGCTTGAGTGAAATCGTTTAGATTTTTCGAGAAAAGACGAAACATAGTGAGAAAATTTTGGACAAGAAAGCTACATCAATAACAAAGCTTTATTTTAAGTGCCGGCGGGGCCTTTGTTGATTTTTGGGGGGTGCTAGCCACTGTAGCGCCTATTGAAGGTTCTGATTCTTCTCTCGGCCTTCCTGGAACCGTTTAAGTGGGCGAGAAAAATACGTTATATTTGCTCTCAGTAAAAAGCTCATTTTGCCGATTATTAACAGAAATAATTGGGAAATTGAAATTTTCTAAGAACAACACAACTATTTTAAAAGAGATTAGTTCCTCGTGGGGTACACCACTTAAAAGTTGTATTTTCTAATAAGCAAAGAATCAATTTCTCTTCAACCCAATTCGTTTTATTCCCGCAAGAGCATTGCTCTCTTAATCTTTCACCTACCTATGGCGCTCTCTTAGACAATGCCAGCCGCTTGCTTGGTAAGCCAAATGCACCAAGGTCTGGCTATGCTGATGACGTATGCAAGTGATTTAAACTGACTTTGACCTGGTGACCCTGAAATGGCGAAGCCTCCGATTTTTAGCTCATCCAAGTGGCTGTCTGATAGCCAAGAGAAGGCTGCCCGAGAGCCAAGTGCAAACAGGTTGCTAAGTGCTGTGACGCGAAGTAGATGTAGGTCATGGGGAGGGAGAACAATAATAAAAAGCACTCCTTTGATATACATATCTAATGTATTCATTCCCTCTTCTATGTTTTTTTCTTGCAGGAAAAAGACCAATATGGCAATGAGGTGCAACGTCTGGCACGTCCCCTGCCCGTTGAGTACCTTTTGGTGGATGTGCCCGCCTCCACGCCGCTGCAGCCAAAATACACATTCACAGAGTACGACAAGCGCCAGCCATTCCCCATTGAGAATCGCTACATTGACGGTCATCTGCAGGACTTTAACGCCTTGAGTAGTTATCTGTCCGCCTGGGTCGACGAAGAGTTCCTCGAGGCTATTTCCGACTTTCATTTGCTGATCTATTTGTACAAAATGGACATGCTGCCGTTGCGCCAGCATATGGCACCACTCCTAGAGGCGGTGCGCATCAAGAATCCCAACAAGGCGGCCGATTTTAAGGGCGAAGAAGTTTGGAAATTGCTGGAGTCCCTGATCCAGGCCAGTTCCGGTGGTAGTGGGTAGGTGTTTTAGCTGCTTCTCCCAAAATGAACGTAAACTAAACTCTGTTTCTTTCCTTATGACAGTGGCACCACCAGCTATCCCAGTGGTGGGGCTGCGCCCAGTGCTGGCTCTGCGGGCGCTGATGCCATGGATATGGATGCCAACACCTGGACCTGTAACCACTGCACCTTCATCAATCGCGGCGAACTCACCTCCTGCGAAATATGTTCGCTGCCCAGATAAGAGGATCAGTGCAAGGACACTCTAAATAAAAACTGCAGAAACTATTCAAAATTCTGGTGTAAAAGAAACTAAAGATCCAATCATACTTACTTATAGCAGCAGTTGGAAGACATGGCGCGGCACACGGTCGTGTGAGCTCATTAAAATGTCGCGCGTTCTCTGATATATATATAAATGTAATCGTTGTATAAGAAAATTTTATAAAATAAACCGAAAAAAAATTTAATTTATTTTTAAATAAATTTAAATTGTTGAGTATACACATGGCGAAATCGTTTGGTTTTATTGCGGAACGTTCAAGGATTTGTGTTTTGCATTCCAATCGAAATGTGGAGAAACCTACCTCCCTAGGAAAATACAATCATCGTCTGTGTCAAATATCATGTGACTCCACACTGCTTTATTCAGTTTTAAACAAAAATTCTCAGAACGAACATCTCCCATTTTTCTCAGTTCTCGGCTTCAGTCTGAAAATTACCGGTTTACATGCAAACACTGATATAAATACAAAGTAAAGGTGGTACCAAGATGGCGTTTCGTCTTATTACTCGTGCATTGCAATCAAGGACACTTCTCACGCCCCCGTTAAAGGTTTGCCAAAGTGTGCAGTTTCTGCAACAGAATATCCTCAATCGAATTTAATCCCCCCGCCCCACAGCCCACACTAAAAACTATGGGACATATGCGCAACAGCTGCGTATTTTGTAGTAAGTATTTGCAAACGGGCTAAATTCGTTTGGATCTGCTTAAGAATATATTGATTGCAGAACCACCAGTGCCATTTCTGGAGAAGCCAAGCCCAATATTTTCAACGAAGGCCGTCAGACATCACTGGGGGGTAAGTAAGACCAGCATGTAGTGAAGCTAGTGCTGAGATCATTCGAGCGATTTTTCCTATGATGATGTTGCATTAGCTGTTTCGATTGTGTAATAATGAATGAAGGTTTCACTAGGGTCAATTCTTGTTTAAGTCTGATATTCGGTTGGGGCAACGCAGCGCTCGACTGATCCTCGACGAACGTCCCGCTTGAAATGGCAGAAGGGGTCGGTACAGTTTTCGAGCCTGCCTCTCGGTTTGATTCATGGTTTTTGGAGCTGACAATCGCGGTTTCGGTTCTACTCAGTGATTCACTCTTAGTTGATGAGTGCATGTCTTTCGCGCACTTTGAAATTGAATACCCAGAAACCAATTGGTCGCTGGTATATGAAGTCGGATGAAGTCGCCGTCTATAAGGATTTCACTGCTTTGAACTGAGCCGTTTAGTTTCGTGGTTTTTGGTTCGGCAATAGCAATTTCGAAAGGCCACTGGTTTGGCTTGTGGTTCGGTGGATTAGCAGGATTAAACGGTTCGGTTGATTTGGTTGCTAAAAAGTAATGTGCAACTGCTCGGCGACTCAGCGTTGCTACAACAAAACACAAGAAGCGCAAGTCTGCGACCATGACACAACAACTAAGGTAAGGTGGACTTTTTTTATGTTCTAAGCTTTTGCGCAAAGAACCTCACGCTTCAAGAGTACGCGAAACACCGAACGTTTTAAGTAATTTGCCAAGGGCGCACACTTCAAGCACCATGCCTTAGTTGTTGCATCATGTCTGCGACGATTTTCGGCATCGCTCGGGACATAAAACGGATAAGGTTCCCTTTCCTATACAATTAACAATAGATTTCGACCAATGTAAATGCTTCTAATCAAATAAAATTTCGTTTTAGTTCGATAACCTGCTTTTGCGGATGGTTGTATATGTTTGGTGCCCACCGCTGGTTAAGTTCGATGATCAGCAATCATTCTAGCAAAGACCAAGAACAACAAGCTAAGAAACCGCCATGCAAGTGAATGGCAAGGGGAATTTTCAATGTGGAGTTACGTTTTTACATTAGTGTGCCGAGCAAACTTTGCTCACAGACAGCACACAACATTAAAATCGAAGCTCCACATTTATATTTTCGCTCAAATTTTCCCAACCTTCACTTGAAAGGCCGTGTCTTATCTTGTTGTACTAGGTCCTACCCAGCACTCTGGAATTTTTATTTCGTCTCAATAGAAACACCTTCGGACAGCTCATGACTATCAAAGCAAAGGCAAAGTGTTTCTATTTACATGAAGTAGTCGGGGGTAACCAAGTAATCTCTAGAGATCTTCGTATAAACGATTGCATTTTGTACTAAACTAGGAGAACCTTAGATGTAAAGTGACAATGCAGGCCTACCAGATTATAGAGATAGATAACCTTACTCATCAAATCTTCTTGGCCATGAGCAGTCGGTTTCAAATCTTTTCAACTGTTATCTAATCTAGTAACCGATCTGTAAGGCTACACTTCACATACAAAGGCAAGCAATTTTAGTTCGAAGTGAAGCCGTTTATACGAAAATCTCTAGAGATTTGTGATTGTGACGAAATGAAAATTCTGGGGTGCTGGATACTAACTTTCAAATGAAAAATAGTTTTCATAGTAAATTATTATATGTGCATTTTGCGACTTGCTTTTTGTTTCCATTATTCTTCTTCAATTGCCAATTAAAGTTGCCTAGCTGTCTCAACTTGTACCCCACTCTTGATAGGATAGCTTTTGGAAAGAGGATGCACCAGAGATTCCTAATGGGATTGAGGTTCTGACTTAATGCTGACTTTAAAAAAACGTTTCGTCAGTCATCGATATACCAATTAGATTCAAATTATTAATAAATTGCGGCATTCGTTCTGGTTGAGATGAAGCATATACGACAGTCACCACTTTGTTGAAATCGCAGCCCAAATCAAAATTCTTTCACCGAAACCTTGCTTGAAATAGGACTGACGATAATATTGTCTGAAAGAAGACCCTTTTGTGTGGCCAGAAGTCGTGGGTTCGATCCCGCCTGAACAAGTTTTGTTCAGTAAAAACTTATACACCCGATCTCCTTCACCAGTTTGTTGACGCCAGCTGTGAAGTAACTGGCCATGAAAAAGCTTTTCGAAACTGTCGTTCGGACTCGGCGTTAAGATGTTGTAGGTCCCTTTCTCTTGAGCAATAATGCGAAGCACGCAAGCCAAGAGATTGAGAGAAGCTCGACTCTGGCCCCTTTGGCGGGCTTAGTCATTTGTTTTTATACTCTGTACCGAAGGTACATAGAGTATTATAAGTTTGTGCAAAAGTATGTAACATCCAGAAGTAAGCATCTCCGACCCCATAAAGTATATATATTCTTGATCAGCTTCAACAGCCGAGTCGATATAGCCATGTCCGTCTGTCCGTCTGTCCGTCTGTCCGTCCGTCCGTCTGTCCGTCTGTCTGTCTGTCTGTCTGTCCGTATGAACGCACAGATCTCAGAGATGGTAAGAGATAGAGGTTTGACATGTATGGGACATATGCTTCTTATGTCTGCAGGCAGATCAAGTTTATTTTCAATTTTTGCCACGCCCCCGCAATTTAGAAAAAACGTCATATCTCCCACAGTTTTGAAGATAGATGGCTTGTTCCTTCTGGACATGTTTAGTTATTAGGATAACTTATCGATCCGCCAAAGAAATGAAGAAGATCGGATGAACGGTTTTCGAGTTATGATCAAAAGACAAATTTTCTCGGTACAGAGTATGTTATAGTCGGGCTTGACCGACTTTCTTTCTTGTTTGAAAGAAGACCCTTTGCCACTTCTTTGCTGGTTTGGGAAGCTTGCACTGCAAAAATAACATGGGGCTATAATATTCTTGAAACTACCTGTATGTACTCAAATAAGGATACAATATGTATTGACAGAGTCTACAGATTCAAATTAAGTATTTGTGTTACAGCCCAAGAGCTGAATTCCTCATATAGTTGTATTTGAGCAGATATGGATCACGATTTCTATGATCGCTTTTCAGTCTTCTTGTTGCACTCAGAACTGGGTGAAAGGTTCTTTTCGGTTCCAAAGATATCGGCACGCAGTTACCTATACACAAAAAATATTGGTTACGGATCTGGTTCTGGTTCAGAATCTTAATCGGCTCTTATCAGTATGCGGTTCCGGTTGTAGTTTCCGTTTGAAACCCTTTTATATGACCCAAGCTAAACAAAAATTTATGACGTTTTAATGTAGTTTTTGTAACGAATCATGACGGCGAAGCTACATTAAAAATCGATAATCATGAGAGAGATAATGCTTTCTGTTTGGAAGAGTTAAGGAATCGTCCTTTTTGAACAGCTTCCGCCAAATAAAATCGTTCAAAGCGGATTTGTTATGGGGGGCTATATCAGCTATACAGTTTAAATAAGAGAAACCAAAAATGAAGCACCCGGTTTAGTCATCTTTGGTCACACTGAGCACAACTAACTTTCAACATCATGAGGCATTGATCAGCCACTGTTCCATTTTATAATTTGACAATCTACAATTTTAACAATGCTGGCTTAGCAAATAGTTACAGTGCTTAAAGAAAGCGTAAGTTTAAGTCGGCCCTGCCCGACTTCGATGTACCTGTTGACTCATTTTGTAAGCAAACAGCGCATGCTGCCCAGATAAGTATGCAACGTTTTCTTAACCTTTATACTGCCATTTATTATCCGATCTTTTTGAAAATATGAATACGAATATGACTTGATATCTTCTTGATATCAACATATTTTATTGCGGAAGAGGTTGGATACGTTTGGTTCAAACCAGTTGATAAAAGCATGACCGTTTGTTTATAATTAGCTTGACATTTCAGAGCTCGCAAAATTTGGTCATGTGTGTGTTACAGGCAGTCAAACAAAATACAGGATTGGGTAATACACCCAGAGAAAAACTCATTCTAAATAAAACTAAACGTGTATTTTCGTCCTTAATTGAAGGGCTAGGATAGTCTGTATATTCTTATCAAGAAAGAAAAGGATTATTAAATTAACCTATTTGTTTGAGACCAATTTGCTTGATTTATAAACTCTTCGTTCTTGCTTTCGGAACGGATGGTGACCGTTCTTGTGAATCCCGAAAAAAATAATGTTATGCACTCATTTGGTAAAGGTGTGGAAAGAACGGAGATGTCGACACAACACAAAATTTTCCCTTGTCTGTGACTCGAACTCGGTACCTCAAGGAAGACACGAATGGCAGCATCTCAGCTTGCTCGACTATTACAACTCGAAAGAGCAGCATAAGTTTATAGTTTAAATGGTTGTCAATAATATGGGTTCTATTGCATTCGAACGTCGAGGTAGTGCGTTCAAATACTATTTATGAGTTGTTTTTAACAATGGACTCTGGTCCCAAAATCAGTTTTAACCGTCCGTTAATAAATAAAAAACACAATTTTATTATTCCTCGGTCATTTTTGAAAACGCAATTTAAGATTGAGATTTCTTTATTTGTTCGTAGACTTAAAACTTATGGTAAACTTTTAAGAACGTGTTTTAAGAACGAAAATTTGAGGGAACCATTTGCACAACTTAGCGCAAAAGCCACTAAAACTACACTTTGAGCTAATACTTAGCTCGATTGGCTTAGCTACTGATAGCTGATCGAAATAATTCCCCTCAATCTGTTATCGTAAGACAGCTTTGTATGTTTTCTGTCATCAAGAATCAAGAAAAAAAAAATCACGAAAGAAGCAAAACCAAGGGCTCTTTTAGGACAGAGCGAATCTGTTGAGTTTGTACCTGTCATTTATTTGAGCAGGCAACGCAGAAAATATTGAATTATTTCAACAACCGGTCGGAGAAATATTCGGTACTGAAGTTTAGAGCATAAATCGAACTGCTCAACCAAATGGTGACACAAGAAAAAACATCTATTGGCCAATTTACAAAAAAAATTATACTAAAATTGTAAGAAATTCATTTAAAACCTCTATAAGACTTACCCAATTACCTTTAAATATATCGAGCTTTTCTTGATTGATTAACTAGAATCACAAAATGGGATCGCTGCTGCTAGTTATAAATGGAGTTGAAAGGGTATAAATTGTACGGTGTAGTAATATTATGCAGTTTCTATACCTACTTTAGCGTGCTTCTAACCACTTTTAGGATTTCTTTAAAATAAATCTATGTACTTTGCTTTGCAAGTGCTAAGGAATAATTCTAACTTTTAGAGTTTCGAAAAAGGAGTGAACTAGGAATATAATAAACGAATGTAAGGCCAAATCAACTACGCGAATTTACGAGTACTAAATAGGGTTACTATAAACAGAAAAGAGAATGATGTAAAACTACAGAAAAATGTTTTATGTGAAACATTTATTGTGATATACATGTATGTTCTATATATATATTTTGTTCATATTATTACACGGCCACACTTAGATGAGTATGTGTGGGTGTGTCCAAATGAGTGTGTGTGTGTGTGTACTAATTACAAGCTAATCAACTCTATAATCTATGAATACTTTTTATATATGTACGTGTAAATGTGTAATGTAGATGTGTATATTGTTAATAATAAGTTTAATATATTGTTTAAGAAGCTAAAAGGTAACCAACTTTAGAACCAGCTCTAAAAATTATTTTTATTATAACATTTTATAATGTGAATCGAGTATTTTGTTTAGCAACATAAGCTACATACTTTATATACTTGGTTGGTTTTTCTTCGGTTTCTTTCAACAAAACTACACACAAATCTGTCATCCGGGCATATATAATACTGCATATATATACATATGCATTTAAATTGGTTCATCTTAATAACACACATCACTTAGAGACTAATGTTAGCTGTTGTATTTTTCATTTCAAAATTGATGTTTATACTAATTATACACTCTCGTGTGTATGTATGTATGTATATGTTCTTGCTAAGATTCCACAACACATTAATCAATTAATCTTCATTACGGTTCTGTCAGTTTTGTGGTTCAGTATCAAAGTATTTATGTATATATTGCTTATGAGTTTTTGTTCCGTTTTTTGACGATTTTATAAAGAGAGGCCGGAAAAGGGGTGTATTGTCCACATAGTTTTTAGATGTTTCCTAGCAAGAGATACCTCTGAGTTAACTAAGACAGTTTTTACATAATGTTATCTAAGGAATACAAATAATGAAAATTGAAATGAAATTCTAAATATTACATCGCCAAACAGAATGAAGCAGATTATGGTACAATACAATAGGTAGTCGGTAGTACAGTGAAGAAAGTCCTAGGGTATTAAATGATAAAAACGAATGTAATAAAAGGGATTTATACAGCTATGGACAAGCAACTAGCACACATGATGTAACTACAGTCGAACTTCGAACTTATAGCGAATCTCAAGGGGACAAAACAATACTTTGTTAAATGGAAAATTCGTAAAATAGAATTTTTTAATTTTGAATGAAATTTGAGTGTTCTGGATATTAATTCGCTATAAAGAAAACTTTGATGTACAAAGAAGTTTGTAATAGAGAAGTTCGTCTGTGTATTAAGATTCGTTTTTTTACTTTGATTTAACCTAGCTATTTTTTGTGATACATGTATCGACCAAAATATAAATTTACAATAGGTTCACCAGGCGTGCCAAAGCATTCATAAAACTCCAACTAAAGCAGGGATGCAAACTCGTTCTATACCGAACCGAGCCAACCCCTAACCGAACCGCTTGCTCCAGCTGTTAAACTAAACCGCAGACTGAACTGGCATCCTTTTGGAAATGCCGAACCGAACCGAAAGCCGCCAAGACAAACGGTTCGCTTCGGTTCAAATCATTGACATAAAACGCCTACCTTCAGACAATGAATATCATGATTTTGGGAATTCGAATCGATTCCTCAAGTTATATTCTGTCTGGCAATGCCGGATTAATATAGTTATTCAGTATTATATGTTATCCATTTTATAATATCTGATTCCGTCAGTCATTAGCAGGGATCGCAAATAACTGTTAAGGTATGAAAAAATTCAAAGCGAACAAAACTAAAGCGCCAAACATACAATTTTTATTTGCAATTCTTTTAAAAAATATTATATTTAACTCTCAATTTTTGATTTAAAAATAAATTTTATCAATTTTAATTTGAAATAATTTTTATTTAAATTTTTTTTTTTGGAAAAAATAACAATTATTTACTGTTTATTTTACAAATTAAAACTAAAAATTATTTTGTAATATGTATTAAAGAATCAAATTGCTGGTGTTCCAAGCCGATCCCACTATTATGTGCTCTTTGCAAAATGAACAAGTGGACTAAATTGAATACGTCGTGGTCGATACTTCTGGATTTGTCCACTTACTAAACATTTGGTTGTTGAGCTCTCGTAATCAACTTGGTTTGTCTGTCTCGCACTAAGATTCCAAAAACCTCGTTACCTCAAAAGCCCCCTTGTTGCACCAGCAGAGAATGACTGATCGTTCCTTTTCTATTATCAAGGAGTTGGCTTAAGTAGACACTTTGCTAGTCGTCTACATTGCAGCGAGACTCGAACCTCGCACTTTTTAAACAAGCAGCTAGTCTATCACTTCTACTCCAGATAGCTGCTTGAAAAACTACATAATGAACAAAACATAGCAATAAAAAACATTAATGGGGAATGTGGGAAACGCTCATCCATTGGCTCTGCCTGTGACTAAAACCCGCTCAAAAATTACAGCAGCATTTAGGAAAATTTGTTAGGTCCTTTATTGACATGTAATGTACCAAAGGAAAGGTATTGAATCATCTCACGCCCCTTGGAACTAAATTTAAATTTTCGATTTCTTAATCAAAATCAGGAAATAGTTTTTATATATAATTTGTAAACAAAACAAAAACTAAATAAAAATTATTTTAAATAAAAATTTAAAAACAATAGTTATATCAGAGCATCTATATTTAATTTAAAATTTAAGAGATATTTCTGATATTAATGCAAAAAATTAGTAAATAATCCTTAAGTAATATTAATTTCAAAAATCATCCTATCCCTGGTCATTGGACTCCATTTCCATTTCATTGGAAGTTTTTCAGTATTCCATTTCGTTTCGTGCGATTCAGCAATTCTACACATCGTAGACGTTCATGACCAGGTGGCAGACAATCTAATCGACTGACTTTGAAGTGAAATCCGCTTAATTGAAGACCGAATATCGGCCTTTATAAATTTGGGAAATTTATTTAGGGATTTAAAAGTATTTATCTATCGAAACTGTTCGGAAAGAAATACTAGATTACTTTAATTTAACTGTTCCTGTTAATCGACTCAAACACCATTAATTTTTGGAAACCTATTCATAATACTGCTGCATCATTGGTAGGCTTTTTCTGTTTTTCCAGAAAGTAGATTTGGTTCGGGTTCAGGCTCGGCCGGTCATGTTTTGCATACTTAATTCTTTTTCTAATTTTTCACATCACGTCTCTTAATATGTTGCTTTTGTGGATAAATTGTTAGGGATACAATAATCAATAATCAATATCGCATCGCATCAATATCGCATCGCTAAATATAGAGAGCTGAACGAAATGTCCCAAATTTAGAGGAAATCGATTGACGTCTTAAAATTCGAATGAACTGAACCGAACCGTTTTTCTTTGTGGTTTTTCGGTTCGGTTAAGAATTTCTCAAAGGAAGCCGCTTCTATTTGCAGTTCGGTTCACCAGCTGAAATGAGCCGTTGGGTTCGGTTCAGAACTACAATAAAGGCCACGCAAACGTTACCAAAAATATAGCTATTATAATTATATAAGAAATTCTCTTCTCTTGTGCTAATTTTATGTCCATGGCTGTAGATTTATGATACTGAGTGTAGAATTATGCTTATGTATGTGTGTCTGTGTGTGTGTGTGTACCAGGTTGTACGAAACGAGAGTACATTATACAATACCAAGTACAATACATTTTACAAAGTCTAATATGACGGTGGTTTCTAAGTCGACTATGAACTAATTGAGTATCCAATCCATAAGCTAAGACTAATCTTAAACAACATACCCATTAACATACATATTTGTGTATGTGTATGTATATATATGTGTGTCTGTGTGTGTGCTAAAAATGCGTGCATTAAGTACTACTACAGGAAAATTTATATACTGTTTTTATACACATATTTATTGTTGTTGTCTACTATAGTACATTCGTTTGCAATTGAAGTGAAATGCCAAAGGGGTTTCGTTTGTAAATTTTTGCATTTGCTTGCTTTCACATTTTTTATTTTTATTCAAATTCAATTCAAAAAGTTTGCCAAATGAGAGAGGTTCACACTTGTTGTTGTTACTTGAGATTTTAGCTAAAGAGTATATACCGTTTTACAAGTCATTTGTTGTTGGGTGTGGGAGTGTGTGTGTGTGTGTGTGTGTATATATAGAGAAGGGGTTATACATTTACTATATATACCATATGAGTGTCTAAACATCGCTACAAGTATAGAGCGAGAAATCGAGCGACAGCAGTTTACAGTTACATGTTACAGTACAGTTTACAGTTACAGGGGTGTTGTATATAATATATATATGTATGTATATATATTTTTCTGTTCTTTTTACTTGCTATAAATAAATAATAACCATTTCATATATGTTGGCTGCAAATTTTACCATAAATATGTATCCAATATAGGAGCATATATATATATATAATATGTATATGTACTTGTAGAGTTCTCACAATTATTTTGGTTTTTTTTGTTGGTTTTAATTTACGCAAACTAAGTCAATTCAACTGGTTTATACGGTTTGCTTAGGGCCTAATATATATGTATAATATATATATATATACGTGAAAACTTACGCCTAAAACTTTATCATGTTTTTCTTTTGTTTTCTTTTAATATAATGCACTTGCATGTTTGGTTGAAACAAGTTTACAACAGTAAGAAAGTTTTTGTTTGTTTTTGTTTTGACAGAGGGCACCAAAAAACTGAAAAATCATATGGGGAAGTTTACAATCGGGGTATCAAAACACGAAATTGGCAACCGTTAAGCGTAATCGAACCGTGCAGGAAGTTATATATCACATTTGTAAACAGAAATTTTGGATTCTTCTTTATAGTTCTTCAAAAAAAACCAAGAATTAGTTAGTTTTTCTTCAATCAATCGCAAGGAAAATTAAAATTTGTTAATTCTCTAAAGCAAAACTCACTGCAGCTCATAGCTTAACTGTCGTTCAACCGATCCTTACCAATTCTTCGGGGGTTAGATATAATATATAATCCTGATTATCATATATATCCAAAAGGTACGATTCTTTTATCTTTAAAACTGACTGAGAACTGAGATACACAAGCTTTCTCCTGGCTGTTGCAAACTTTTGCACAAACTTAATATACTCTGTGTACCTTTAGTACAGAATTCTCTGTGCTGTGCTCTGACTATTCGTCAGTAGCACTATCTAAATTAAGGAGTAGTAGTAGTTGTAAAGCGGCTTTAACGCAGACAAAAAGAGAGGTTTGCTTATCATTTGTTACAAGCAATCATGAGAGAGGTGCAAGACAAGTACATGCACACTCGGAGAGAAAAACCTGGACATGCTTGAACAAAAATGTGCTGGTGTTGGTGAGCACAAAAGTCGACCGGCAACTTCATTGATTTTCTGTGCTCACCCTGGGTATCAGCCATAGTTTCTACTAGCGACGCTTAACTTCGGCCATCAATGGATATGAATTGGCTTTTTTCTTCTTGCCAATAAAAACCAAGTCAAGAACAGTTTTATATTGATTAAAAGTGCCAAATATCTTACTCTTTTACACCCAATTTGTTGGTTATACTTTTGAAACGAACACATTTTGTTTATACACAAAAAAAACGGATATTAAATCAATTGACTTTACCTCGACCTTCGAATTGAAAATTTAAGCAAAAGTCGTTGTTGATCCGAGATATTCCAGATCAACAACGTTTGGGATTGATTTAGTCCCGGATATTTCGGATATCTCGATTCTTATAGTCTGTACCGTAGGTACATAGAGTATATTAAGTTTGTGCAAAAGTATGTAATAGCCAGAAGAAAGTATCTCCGACCCTATAAAGTATATATATTCTTGATCAGCATCAACAGCCGAGTCATGTCTGTCCGTATGAATGCACAGATCTCAGAGATGGTAAGAGATAAAGGTTTGACATGAATGGAACATATGCTTCTTATGTCTGCAGGCAGATCAAGTTGATTTTTAATTTTGCCCACGCCACCTCCTGCCCCCGCCATTTAGAAAAAACGTCATATCTCCCACAGTTTTGAAGATAGATCGTTTGTTTCTTTTGAACATATTTAGTAATCGGGATAACCTATCGATCCGCCAAAGGAATGGTGAAGATCGGATAATTCGCTGCTGCAGAGCAATAGGAGCGCTGCTTTCAGCTGCTACTGCAGCATCAAAATTTATGCTGAGCGTATAATTTCGCTGGTACAGAGTATGTTATAGTCTGGCTTGACCGACTTTCTCTCTTGTTTTATTCTGTGAACTTTTACGCAGGTCAATCACCTCAACAAATGAACTTGATTAATCATGCTCAACTTAATTAGCTCATTGGTTTTTCAAACATATTTAGTTTTACTTAGCTCAAAGAGCCAAAGCCGAGCTCCTGTCAATCTCTTGGCTTGTGTGCTTCAAGTTTTTGTTTCGCATCAGAGAAAGTGAGGAGCTTTTTCGTGGCTACTTACTTCAAAGCTGGCGCCAATAGCTTGTAAAGGTCATCGGGTGTAGGTTTTTAAAGAAAATGACATGTCTCGAGGCGAGATCGAACCCACGACCTCTTCCACAGCAGGCACACACTCTACCCTTGGCACCACACTTTAATGGCTACTAATGAAAAAATGCATGCATTACATAACCCTTAAAGCCTTCGTCTTCCGATTTTTCTCGGCTTTTATAAAGCAAGAAACAGAAATGAACCTTTTCTTTTCTGCAGACATTTTGAAGTGTTGACCGAATGGGGCTACCTCTGCTTTTAAGTCGATTTTCCCTAAATACATCTGTACACGGGAAAAACCATCAAATACAGATTTAGTTTGTTGCATTTAAAATAGTGAGTGAGCAAAATTGAGTTCACTAATCTACACAAGTGAACATATATTGTTGAGTATTCCTTGTTTATTGAGTTGTTCAGTGACTTGTTCATTTTTCACTCATCTAAAATATACTGAATAATACGGTTTTATATAGTGGTGGTATTCCTGAAAGTGAAAGCAAATCTAAATCAGATCTGGACAGCCCATAAACCCACGAAGTCGAGGTCACTCGTGCTTTTCAAACAGACGCTAGCCGATCTTTTTACCTTTGAGAGAGAAGGACACTCACGCAAGTAAAACGACTGCTGTTTTTACGGCTCACCAACACAAGCACAAACTAAACTAAAGCTTGATATGCAGCAGAACTTAAGGAAACACCAAGCGTACCGCGAAATTTGCTTTAAAAAGAACGGTCACACAAAAGATTATTCAAATCTTAACCCTGATTTCTTGAAATCCTTTGGTACTACCCTTACACTCAGAGAAAAAATAGAGAATTTCATACTTGAATCAAGAATTTTCGAGATCAATAGTTCGATAAGAGTGAAAATTCTCGATCAAAAAGCGAAATTCTTGATCCAAGTTTGAAATTTTGATCCCGGTTTTCTTGATCCAAGAGCTTCAATACTTGATCTAAGAATGAAACATTCTCAAATCAAGTAGCAAAATTCTTGAATCAAGTGCGAAACGAACTCAAATCCAAGGTTATTCAATCTTGAATCAAGAGCATACAGCATTGACCAAATTATAGAATGTTCTTCCGATTATCAAGAGCCCATCAGATTCAAGTGTAAGATCGTTTACTCTTAAATCAAGAGCTTCATTGATTCCTATCATACAACAATTTAAAAGCAGTTATTTTTTTCCATTTTGTTTAAATTTATTTCATGGAAAACTAATTGTTAAGCCTAGCCGGCTCGAGGAATACATAACACCTCAAAGGCGTATCAGTCTTTGTCTGTCAACTGGCAGTCGCACAGCCGTCGCTCCATGCCAGCAATGCCATAATCGTTTGGGAATTCCAAAGCAACATGAGAAGACGAAAATCGATTGCGCTCTCCGCTCGATAGCTTCCCCACACACCCCTCTTCCATAAAAAATCAAACTCAGAGAGCGAGTTCAACGCTGTGTGCTCTCAAATGTGCTTGCTCTCCTCTCTGTTTTGTTACC
This sequence comes from Lordiphosa fenestrarum, assembly GCA_035044985.1. Taxonomy (NCBI): domain Eukaryota; kingdom Metazoa; phylum Arthropoda; class Insecta; order Diptera; family Drosophilidae; genus Lordiphosa; species Lordiphosa fenestrarum. The sequence continues at coordinate 102,721 of JAWNNO010001504.1, read as the reverse complement.
TCAGTCCCCTCTCCTAAATACATCATACTAAGAACGAATTTAGCTCGATTTCAAGAGCGAAATTCTTGAAAATTCAAGAACGAATAAATATTTTTTTAAGAGCGTTCGCTCTCAACTTATTCGTTCTACTTTTTTCTGGGTGTAGCTCCTCACTTTTTCTGAGCACACTGGACAATTTGATGGAGGAGGTGTGATCGGCTGATCGACAATCTAAATTAATTTCAGGAATGCCACTTATTTTGCAAAGAATTTTACCTTACGAAAGACGTTTTGATACGCACTTTTATTTCAACTTCAGAGCCAATGATAGTTAAATTTATAAGCTTATGAACATTATTCATAGCTTTCAAGGTCACGGCTGCGATAAATATATTGAATTTTTAAGCCATATTTGAAAAAAAAGAACCGAATATTTAAAGGTTCAGGTTTTTTACAGCTAAGGCTAAATTAGTGAGTGCTTTGTTTTTGTCTGCTGGAAAGTAGCCAATAATCATGAATTCTAGAATTGTTAAATAAATTCCGATTAATATTTATTTAACCTAAAACTTCATTAAAACGTTAATTTGAAACGCTAGACTTTTTTTCCGAAGTGTAGCACTTTTGAAACACGCAACAACGCTTTCTTTTTCAATCTGATTACTAAAAACAGAAAGCTAACTTGACGGTTACCGAATTTCGGCTTGAATCCCGAGTGGTTTTTTTTATTAACTCAAAAATACTTGGATACAAATTCTTAAATAATTTCCAACATTTATAATAGCTTTCAAATTCCTCGTTGCAAAAATTGTACTGATGAGAGATTTATTACGTCCAACAAGTTTAGCAACTCTTAGAGCGCTTGTTTTAGTGTTAAAAAAGAAAAGCTATACAAATCATAAAGAGACACAAAAAAATGAGTTTGCTCTGTTTGAAGAACGCTTTTCGTTTAAGTTCCTGGAAGACGAGTCTAAGTTTTGTTTCAAGAGAAAAGCACTTCTTGCTTAACTTTTTGCGGGTTTACTCACCTCTTAGTCATGGATTTTTGTCTGTTGCTTAAAAAATTGAACTTGGTGTTGGAATTCGTTCGTTTCGTTATGCTTTATATATAGCTAGCTCAGTAGGTTTGATATGTTACGAGCTGTTAAAAGTAATTTAAAGTACGAAAACATGTTTCTCCTGCAAATATAGCTTCGATTTTTGTTGTTTTTTATATATATATTTTTGTAGTATTTGGTTTTCGTTTTCTTAACACTTAAATTAGATTATATAAATTGTTGGTTTTTGTCTTTGATTCTGGTTTTTCTTTTTCGTTAAGCATCAAATATATATTTATTAATATTACTTTTAGCAATGGATAATAAAGTAGCCATTCCAGACTCTGAATTGCTCCAAAATAATTTAACATGTCATGTCTTAAGTTTGTAAGCTTACGAACTAGTTTTGTATTTTCTTTTTTGTTCAGATAAATCAAAGTTATTTATATATATACTTCTTTTTTTTGTATTTTCTTAGAAGAAAATAATTGCTTATAGTTTTTATTGTGTACGTTCTTTTTTAGTAATTTGTTTTCTCGATACTTACGGTATTAACGGGGTATAAGAGTGTTACGTTTGTGTCCGAGCACAAGAATTGACTAGCTGGTTGTTGAGAGGAGAGTGTGTGTGTGTGAGGGTTTGTGTGTGTGTAAGCACTTAGATCAAAATTAAATTAAATAACAATGCCAAAACAATAAACAAGAAGCCAAAAAATGTCTAGTAAATATTATGTTTTGGGGAATTTTTGCTAAAAATTTTGGTCCTCATTAAGTCACTCAAATCAACTAATCTACACCAGCGATGGGCAGCTAGTGGTCCTTTATGGGAGTCATAAAGCAGTATCATTAAACGTTAAGCAGTCCCTCTTTATGCACACAGTGACAAACTGAACAAGTGGACAACTTAGCAGCTGAGCCATGACCATGTTATTACGTTACAATTTTTGTGTGCCCACCGCTGATCTAAACTATTTATCAAATAAATCAAAATCAAAAACATCGTTGTCTGCCTTAAAACCTTCAAAGTGATATGCGTTTTGTAGCTTCACAACAACAGTTTGTGTCGCATCTAAGTATACATATATGTATGTATGTACGTATGCATGTATATGAAATGTTTCTTGTTCTGGTTGATCCAAAAGAGACTACGCCACATTTTGACACACATATTATCGATATATACATATATTGTATATATATATATAAGTAGGTTTTACTAATTGAATATATCACGGTCTTGCTAAATATCGCTGTATGGTATGTAAATATCTATATAAAGTTTTTGTTATCTATGAAAGAACATCGTCGTCATCATCATCATCACTATTCCAAAAACTGTTTTTCTTCTCAGTTGTTAGGTAATTTGGTTTACGAATACTGACACTTGTTGAATGCTGAAACACAGTTGATCTTATTGTCATATGAAGTATGTATGTATGTAAGTATGCAAGGTTTGAAGTATTGTATATATATATATATATATACTGTGAAGATGATATGAATTGCCATATAAAATGTTTTACGCAATTGACTACCAAACATGTCTCATCATGCTTTCTCTCTATGTATATATATGTATGTATGTAAATAGTAGGTATGAATGTATATCTATATATGTATGTAGTAAGTATGTATGGTAAACCTACGAAAATCAAAGAAAATAAACTCCAATTTGATATATAGTGTAGAGGTTGTTTATATTACATTACTTTCTTGTACAGCTCTATATAGTTTACTGGAAAAAATCAACTTTATAGTATTATGAAAGTTTTTAAACCACGCTACACGAAAACAAGACAAAGTATTTATATGGGTTATCAAAAATTATATATATATATGTATATGTTTACCGATATATGTAGGATATATATAGAAAGAGCGCTATAAATGTTCTTTTACTATATATATATGAGTATATATCAAAATTAGCAAGCTTCTACTTGGGGGATTCGATTTCAAAAACATTTCATTAGATATTTGGTTTGGTTTGTCGAATTCAGACTGTTGCAACTGTTACGAGTACAAAACTAAGTAACTTGTTTTATTGGCCACTTTTTGGTATCACTTTGAACAATGGCGCACTATGTAACCAAAATTGAAACAATTGAAGGCAAAAGCTAGATTAGCGGGAGTTATGGTAAGCCACTTTTTAAAAGGGGTGAACATCGCTGTTCTAGAAACACAGAAGAGAGAATCACACGAAGCTGTCTATAACAAAGGACCACTTTTTGCGAGCTCGGGTTTGTATTGACATGATAATCGAATTGTACTATCAATGCGCTAGCGTTGCCACCCGTTGCATAACGTGTTATGCGATAGCTTATCGATAAGTGCTTATTTCAATATTTCATATTTTTTGTAAACCCGCACTTTCAATCTACAAAATAACATTAAAAGACCGGCATTTCCGTCGATTCTTAATCACGGGCACAAAATTATCGAATTTTTTACTTCGTAGTGAGAGAGTCTGCTTCGCTGCTGTAAGTTATTTTGTTAGTAGACCCCGCATATAATGGAAATAATCAATCAAATTATTAGTCGGGTTTTATTATGCAATGCAATCCTGTGAGATTCTATACATTTTGTTTATATATAGGTAGGTAGTTTCAAAAACGAATGCTGGGCAGTTGCAGCATGGCAGTGACCAGTTAGTTTGCATATTAGCAGTCTACAGTCTCTTCTTTGGAGCCGTAGCAGAGTGCGTGAGGTTTTGTCTCCTGTTTTGCACATTATTTTAGAGAGATTCTGCATCATGTTGTTTTTCTCCTTTTTTCCCTATAGAGGTTCAGTAGGGTTGTACCTTTCTAGAGATGCTGAGAGAATCTAGTGCTTTCATGCAGTCCAGGACATTTTCAGAGGTAATGGAGTGTCCCTGCATTGCCTTAAATTGTCGCTTGGCTGACTACGTAGATATTTAGTTGGTTGTTTGGAGCGTGTATTACTGCCAACCCTGCTGCTTTTTCTTATTGCGAAGAACTACGCTTGGAGAATGGTACAGTGGTTTGGCAGTTGGAAATAGAGCTTAATTTTTGGTTATAAGTTGTAATAATATTCCCTTGAAATACCCGAATAATAAGAAAACTTCATGAAGTTTGCTTCATCGTATAAATTCCGACTTGACAAGTGGTTTCCTTAAATTTTACTTTAACTTAACTCTGTGAAAATTCTAGAAATGAGCATTATTCTGCACCGATACTTTCGATTGTGGGTCACAGCAATCGATGATTGGCATAATGCACCAAAGTCGATTGCTTTGCCCACACTAAATAGTAGCTGATTTGAACTAATGTACTAGCGACTTTTCTAACCCACCGTTAGTGTACCAATCAGCAATAGAATCTAAGTCACCTGAGTAATATAATGAGCTACCTACAGAATCATTCTTACCCAAAATACTAGCGATTTGTCTGACCATTGGTGACCTGTCGGCTCGCTAGCTACCGGTTTTGCGAAGAAGACTCTTTAGATTTACATTATTGTTTTCAAGTTTTGTTGTACAAAATGCGTATGAAAGTGGCTTAGCTATATCCTAGTCATGCGCTTAAACATAGCAACCATGTTTAAAATTTAATGTCGAATAGCTTAGTGCCTTCCAAAAGTACACAAACTCTGGTTACATAGTGTTGTAGTAAAAGGTAGAAAATGTGTTGAATAAATGCACTAAATTGTTAACTACCAACTAAAATCGAAAGCACATTTTTTGACTTCTTGCTGTGTGGAGCTTAAATATAAAATAGAAAAAATGCTTCAATTTAATATAAATCATAAATTTATTCGTAAAAATAGAATACCAAGTTTTTGTGTAAATATACAGTGTCTTCAAGGAATAATAGCATACAAATTGGCAGGGATATTTGAAAATCTTATTACGTAAACATTCTGAGATCTGAACCAAGAGAGAGGAGGGCGACAAAATAAATATGGTTAAGTAAATGGCACCATAGCTTTTGGGTGAGTATGTTTTTAGTATGCGTGTGTGTGTGTGTGGAATGTGTGTTTAATGCTTAAACCTAAGTCAATAAATAAATAAATTAGTGTCTAATACTCAGCCCAGCAAAAAAATGAACCACAAAATTTGGTATGATAATTAGTATCTTTGGTATTTCAGTTCTGAAATGTAGTTTAAAAAGAGAATACTCACCAAAAACAACGGGCAAATGCAACAGTTAAGGTGTCTACACATGGTGAGAGGAGAGCACAATATAGCTACAAAAGTGTGTTGGATATACGAAGAGAGTACAACAAAGTATACAAAAAATATAGTAATATATACAATTTGGGGTAAAACAAAATCAAATAAAGAAACACAATTTGTTTTTGCTTGATTCGTGAGCAAAGTATTTTTTATTAAACACAAAATTACTTCAATTGTTTGTTTGATTCTCAATTATAATAAAGTATATAAACTAAGATATTTACATACGCAAAAGTTTACTTTTCAAATGAAAACTAGAAATAAAAGTCAACTTCAAACATGCAGGCGAGAATTGTTTTTAAATGTTGAAGTTAACTTTGTTTAATGCCATAAAAAAATGAAAACAAAAAACGCAAATGCAAATGCTACTGAGAGATAAACCAAAAAATTACAAAATTATGGATTAAAACTAATAAACTACTTAAATAAGTGTACCTAGGGTAGGGGCGGGGGGTGGAAAATATGAGTTATGCAAAATAAAAAATGTGGGAGAATAATGGGAATTCAAAACTTATATGTAAAAAATGGTAGAGTTTAAAGTTTGAAAGGTAATCTTAAGCTTTATTTTGACCAACCAGGAGAAGTCTTCAGAAGTTTTATATCAATTACTTTTCCTTACACTGGATCTCCCTTACTTCTGGCTTCCATTCAAAAATTATAAAGACAATTCTTGCGTGTACTTTTGCGGAATGATCCCGGACGTGTACTTCGGACTTGAAAGTCCAGAACAGAATTTTTTTTAATAGTTCATAACATTACTTCCTCACGGCTTTTTAACTTTAATTCTCCAATGTATTTTAACGAATCCGTAATCTTATAGTTCCATTAAAGACTGTTGGGTTTTGGAAGCTTTCTAAAAGCAGGTTTGAATTCAGTATTTTCTTTTAGTGTGTCCAATAGTCCGCGAACTCGTAAAGTGGCACAGCTTGCCCATTGTGGGCAATTTAATCGAGAACATGCAACTAAACACTTTGTAATCCACTGACTTCTCGTTGATCAAAAATTAAGCTTAAGCGATTAGTTCAAGGCTGATTCTGTTACAAGAAAGTTGAAGAACTGCGCAATTCATTAAGAACTAAAAATTAAATGGTTTAAAATTACTGAGTTAGGTTTTCTTAACTACAAATTATGAATAAATCAAAGGTGTTTTTCTCATTTTAATTTCACACACAGTACACAACAACAAAATAAGGAAATTTCAGCCCTGTTTCGAGTTTTTGGTGTTTTATTTTTTATTAAGTACAGAGTATAGAAAGAGAGAGCAATAGTTATGGGTAGAGCAGAGATGCAGAAATATGTATGATTAATTTGTACTGTGTGTGAGAGTGTGTGTGTGTTTGGTGATGTTCGGTCTCTCTGTCTAATGGCGAGGGGGCTGGTGTGAATTAAATTCGAGCTCAATGTAACTAAAAGTAACTAAAATATGCTTTAATTAGTAATGATTTAACACTTTGTCTTCGTTTCTATACAAAGCTTGAGCAAAATGTTTCGAATACTTCCAGGAGGGTGTGTGTGAGGGAAAGGGGCTCATCAGATTCGTTTTCTTTGATAAATATTTAGTAATTTTAAATGTTAATTTTTAATTTTAATGTTTTATATTATGCTCTAAAAATTATATAAACTGCTACATTTAAACGCAATCACAATCGGTGGTTTTTTAATGTGTTTTTCCATAAATTTTTGCTTTTTGGTTTAATGTTTTTTTTTTGTTTGTTTTTTCTTCTGCTTTTGCTTATGATTTTTCTCCGCTTTCTCTTATATTGCTTATCGTTTGTTATTTTTATGAACGCCTAATATGATGAGCGCCTTAAATATAATACTTAATTTGCTGGAACTAAGCCAAACTCAAAGGAAAACCAACTTCAGTTAAGTGTGTATGTGTGTGTGTGAGTTATGTATGTGTGTGTGTGTGTGTTTCATTCAAATTACCAACAAAACTGGGCGGGCTTTTAGACGTACATGCCCATGCCATACATGGCGCTCCAATCGATATTTTGGAAACTCGACATGTCCACGTTGGCCAATGCATACTGGGAATAGGCCGCTGGATTGCCTGCTGCTGCTGCATTCAGCGGATTACCCGCCACCAGAGCGGCCTGTTGAGCGGCAGCCAGCGAGTGTGCCTGAGCACCGGCAGCTCCATTTGCTGCATTGGCCGCCAGGGCCGCGGCAGCGGCAGCCGAATGCGCCTGCGAAGCGGGATTGGAAGCAGCCGCCACGGCATTATGGTGTTGCTGTTGTTGCTGCTGCTGGTGTTGGTGTTGGGCCATGGCATGGGCATTATTTGCAGCATTTTGCTGCTGCTGCTGATGAGCAACGGCGGCAGCGTTATGCGCCTGATGGGCCTGCATCAAAGCGGCATTGGCAGTGGCAGCGCTGGCGGGGATGGTGTAGGGTGCGTATCTGAAATTAAAGAACATACATTAGCTGCGGTCCAGACAGAAATGGGATTATAGATATAGATCAAGATCTTAATAGATCACTTGCTATTAATTTTCTCGAGGTCGAAGATAGGAAAGTGAGAGCCGAGGGATTTCTTGAAATTTCGCCTCTTATCTCTTTTCTATTGGGCATGGAACATTATTGCTCTTATATCTTCCATATATAAATATCACCAATAAAGTAAGCTAATGGAACATTTAATAGGTCCTCAATGGAGCAAACATTTTACTTCAGATTCTTCCATCGAGCTCGGAACTCCGAATTTCGCGAATGGAGGTGAAAACTTAATCAAACTAGTTAAAATTTGAAACATCGCGCTACACTGCACGTCAAAATGCATTAGTTGAGCAGGTGCAAAGTCGTCCAACAAAAATTTCTGAAAGGTAATCATTATCAACTATCACCAAAGCCGCAAGGCGAACCGCGGGTTCGATCCGAAATCTATAGGATCGAGGGAATTGTCAGATTTTTTTTTAGCAACTTGGGTTGGTTTCTTCAAGTTAGTTTTAAGGGATGTTGCTTTAAAACAGTGGCGGGAGCGAGCCAGACTCGCGAGTCTGGAAGTTATTCTGCCGGCGCTGTAAACCAGTGGCGGGCACACAAATACAATGACAAATGCAAGTCTTACATGTCATTCTATTTGTGTGCCCGCCACTGCTTTAGAAGGTTCGAAGGCTATGACTTTTATTATACCCTTGCAAAGGGTATTATAATTTTGCCCAGAAGTTTGCGACGCATAGAAATATTCATTTCCGACCCCATAAACTATATATATTCTTGATCAGGGTGACGAGCTGAGTCGATTGAGCTTTGTCCGTTCGCTTGTCTGTTTCTACGCGAACTAGTCTTTCAGTTTTAAAGCTATTGAGCTGAAATTTTGCACAGAGTCTGCTTTTTGCTGCACACTACTAATTTGTCGGAACCGACCGGCTGGGATTAAATCTGTTATTTGTTAGTTTATGTGACTGATTAGGGCTAACGGGAGGAATTGAATCGGTCATTGGACAAGATGAGAAATTTTGGTTCATACATGATAAAATGCAGACGGAGATCAAGGACGAGAAAACAATACCATCAATACTGGATTGTTCTTCGAGAGATCCCTTTTTAGAGGAAAAAATCCCTACAAGAAGAACTGGTAATTTTTTATCTCCAAGCACGCAATGGAAAAATATATTTAGGAGCTTGAGAGATTTCCAAATCATATGGCAAGCATTGTAAGATACGAGCGTTGGCCAAAGCAGGGTCTACCCATTTCAATTACAAAGGTGACAATCCAATATTTTAATGGCCAGAAGTAAGCTGGACCTCAGGGCAATATGTGTCCTTTTTAACGGAGTGCCCGCTGTAAATAACAAAATTGCACAGCTCCGCGTTAAACTCTCTTTTGCCTTTCTGTTTTTTACTGCCATATGTAAAAAGTGTGACCTTTCATTCTATGGTTAGAAGTTCTGAACCAAAGGCATACATAACTGTACCGCTCACAAGCATTAAATTAATGCCATGATTTATTTCGTGTCACATTTTCACAATTTTTTCGTTTTCTATGATATTTATGTCAAGAGATGAAAACCACATTTTGGTGGCGAGTCCATTCTTTGACTGCTGTTCCGATATGATTTGGAGCATTATCTTGTTGATAGATCCAAGAAATTGGTATCGAGGTTCAATTTTTATGGTCACTTCATCTTTCAAAATATGTGCCGCTTTCTGCACAGGGTTAGTAGGTGTGCCTATTATATTTTCGAGTGACTCTTTGAACCGTGGATAAGTTGGCACTTGAGACATGCGCATTAGACGCAACCCTAAGAATGGCTGCAGTAGGTCCTTTCATGTTTTGACTATACAAGGCAACGTTAAGTAAGAATGATATAAAACCATTGATAAATTTGTACTTATTTTTAACAAATATGTAGACGAGTTCTGATGAATCTCTTTCCAGCTACTCGCAACTTGCCTTATTTCTTCTAAGAATGTTTTTCTGTCGCCAATGACCTTCGTCTGGCAACATTCAAAGTTATCAATGCAGCCACCGGCATTTTAATAACCTGTAACCATTGAAATTAGGTCCCCTCCTACCATGATCATGAAGGAGAAGAAAACATTTCCCATCCTATACAGAACGCCCTGTCTACCAATCAGCGGTTAAACAAACGTACTTCGCTTCATCACGATCAATTTCACTCCATGGCGGCTTTCCGCCCAGGTTTTAGAAAAGACTTTGAATTGCACTCACCTGACGCCATGCAGCGCGGTCTGTGGATATGTGGTCAACAGCTTGCCAAAGCCCGCAGGATTGGCGGCAGCCATTGAGGCAGCAGCTGCTGCATTTTGTACTTGAAACGGATTCTGTGATATGAGTGCTGCCTGTTGGGCGGCAGCAGCCGCTGCCGGCGATTGCAGCAACTGTGTCTGTTGTTGCAGCATGGCCAAGGGGTTCATGCCAGCAACCCCAGCTCCACGTGCTCCCATCAGTTGACCGGGTGCGGTTGGCAACTGAACACCCAAGGTGCCCAGCATGATGCGTTTCTGCAGCAATTGAGCTGCCGGGGTTACCGCCTCTTTGGGTTGAGCCTTCTTGCATTCCACCTTCTTGTTTTTGATGGTATGGAAGTGTATCTCGCAGACGCGATCCACCACATCCTCATTCTCGAAGGTGACGAACCCAAATCCGCGATGACGTTTTGTTTGCTGATCCATCAGCATGACCGTCTCCTCCACTGGTCCGAATTGACTGAAGTAGGCCTTGACCTCCTCGGCTGAGGTGTCCTGCGAGACGCCGCCGACAAAGATTTTCTTGGTCTTGTTGGCCTGGCGTGGGCGATTCTTGGGTGTAGCATGCTTGGGATCAATCTTTTTGCCATCGAGTGTGTGTATGGGCACCTTCAGCACCTTGTCCACGGTGCAGGGTTCCTGGAATGTGATGAAACCAAAGCCGCGGCTGCGCTGTAAGTGGTCGAGTGGGAGAGAAGAGATTGTGGAAACCAATTAGCGATTAAGTCTCCAAGAGGGAGGGGTGGGACATCGGTGGTTAGAGGCGACTAGAGGTTGCAAATCAATGTATCAACTAAGTTAATTAAGGTAACTTTCCTACAGAAACATTAGCAAAAGTTCACAAAATTATATAAAGATATAGAACACAGATATACAGTATTATTATATATGGCTTAATTGAATCGACCGATTAAGGCAGCATTGTAATTTAAATGGGCGTGGCCTTGATACGCTTTCTTGCTCATATTTTGTATTTTTTTATAAGTAGAAGAATAAAACACATAAAAATTATGCTCAACCAAAAACTAAAATTTTGTGCTAAATACTCGTACATTTGCTGTTTATAAATCGATTGTCAGCTGCTAAAAACATAAGTATTAACGATATATCCACCAATATATAAGAGTAGAGACCCACTAGAGCGCACAATACATATTTACATGAATTGAGTTACGGGTACAAAAAAAAAACAGAAGAACAGTCACATCTCTCGAGATATGCATTATGTGGGTGTAAAATTAAACTCAACTTTGTTTACGGCAATTATGTGTGTAAGTGAATAATATTAAGTAGTACAAAGAATTAAAATGCTACAAGGGATCAACAAGTATGAACATTTGAGGTGTAAAAGGGAAAAGTAGTGATTCTTTGGTATACAATATTGCTTAGTTCTTAGAAGTTTCAGCCTAGCTGCAATAGTTTCTTAAGAGGTGTTCCAGATCTTTTGTTTTTCACAGGAATGTGAAAGGTTGCTTCGTTTTAAACTACATTTCCTTAACTTTTCGGAAACCTGTTTGTATGCTGTTCAAGCTCTTGGTCTTTAAACTGTACTACAGAATCAAGGCAAATGATCTTTCAGGACCGTTAAGCTGTGTTTCGAGTTCAATCTATAAATTCAATTTATAAATTTTATACAAAGGACCCGGGCGACGCCGGGTATTCAGCTAGTATCATTTAAAGTACAGTTAAGCCGCACACGATATTATGTGATATTTTCGAATGTCTTTAATGAGAGTTCCGAATATAAAATATTTTAATAGACTGACTCAAACTTACAAGTACTATATTCGCAAGATAAATGTCATTCAGAACTTTAAACGAGACTTTTGAGTTCAGAAAGTGTTAAAAAGGAACCCTTTAATTGGTTTAATAAAAATGTGTACTCGGTTTTTAGGTAACATTTACTGTACAGTGTGCGCCATATAAAGTGTCGGTATGGCAACACTGAATAACTTTGACATTTACCAACCGATTGCTTTTGTTAGACATGTTTTGGAAACATCAATCTAGTACAATTTTGACCATGGAACGCTTCACACCAAAACAACGTGCAGAAATAGTGACGCTGTTCACTACGCCGACGCCGACACTGAACCAGATTTTTGGAAACAAATTTTGATGACCGATGAGGCCCATTTCACGCTTTCTGGTGGTGATAATAATCAAAATTGTCGCATATGGGGCACGGAAAATCCACACCGCATCCATGAAATACCTTTACACGACCAAAAAGTGACTGTTTGCGCCGGCGTTTGCGCCAAAACCAAAATGCCGCAAAAAGGGCACATTTTGTTGTGGCCAATAAAGGCGGCCACTTGATTGATGTTGTGTTCAAAAAGTAGTCGAAATAAATTGAACAGGACCAAATTAAAGGAACAAGATCAACATATAGCAATCGGTTGTTTGTTTTTATATTTATTCAGTGTTGCCATACCGACACTTTATATGGCGCACCCTGTATGTTATGTATACATAGGAAATTATCGTTTGAAAAACAGCTACTGCTGATCTCCAGTAGCACTCCACTCATTAATCTTCATCTTTTGATGAAGTTCAATGATGAGTTCAATGATTTTGATCTAGGTTTCTTTGCTATCACCTCGGAAGAGAAACATTTGAAATATTCCACAAACCTTAAAAGAAACAAATGGATGGATTTCTTGGTTTTATTCATAAGTAATGTCAAACATCGTATCATCGAATTGATCATTTTCCGTGAGATTTCATGAGATGGGTAAAAAATACCTCAGTTTACTGCAAGCTGGCTGTCAAAAAACTCATAAGACAGCCCACTTCTCATGCAGCTTTGTACACTTGCAGATTTACCAGTACACTTGTCTGATTTCTTATATGGTAAACTAACATTAGATCTCAGGCAAGTAAAAATACTGCACTGGAACGAGCTCTCTAGCATTCTTTTCCAGAAAAGTCCCGTCTCATCAGCATTGAAAACTTGGTCAGCTGCATATTCTTCATTACGGACATTCTTCTTTAATTCGTCTGGATTTTTCATTACAGCCTACATTTTCAGCTTAATGCTTTGAAAGTTAACTCGTTTTTTAAGTTGACAAACCAGCCCACTTGGGGACTTTTCTTGTCTTTGGCATTCAATGATTTAACTAAACTCTTGTCTTTTTCTTGACTTATCGGAACTTTAGGATTTCTTTGATTTTTCATGTTCCCAGCTTTGTCACGGATCGGTACCTATTGCTAGTTCTTTGTATATAGCTTGTACCCTTCATTTTTTGAACTTTGATTCATGTTTTGCACAGTTCATTAGTTTAGATTTTTAACTAACACAGGCTGCCCTCGCTATATACGCTCGCGATTGGCAAGCGTATAAAGAAAACGCATAAACAAATTGCAGCAACAACTTCGTACTAGCCTCTCCTCTTTCTCTCCTATGCCTCTTGCGAAATAAAAGGCAATACGCGCCATCTGAAGCGTTGATATTGTTGTTGCAGCCTTCAGCAGACAGCCACAAGCACACCCACTTTTTTACTTGTGTTAGTGAATGCTTGCGCCATAAGGTGCTGTTGGGCTCCCCCGCTTTTAAATATTTTTCAGTTTCAGTTGACTATAAAGTAGTTTTAAATATAATTGGATAAATTAGGTCGGAATCCTTTTCCTCATTGACTGAAACTTCTAGAATACTGCATACAATTTCCGATCTGTTCATACTTATTGATCCCTCCCCGCATATGAATGTATGTGTTGAGGGTGTTTCAGAAAACACTGATCTGACCATATCTGAAATACCCTTAGATGTTGCTGGTGGTTAGTTTACAGCGTGTAGAGTTACTTAATATTACTTAATAATTGATTTTACAACAAATGAGTTCAATGTGTGATTTTCTTTTGCTTATAATTATTATTGAATATATAATATTAATTTTACATGTTATATCACTTAAGTCTAAGATATTTGTATGATAAAGACAAATACTTCAGAGATGAAAACTATGTATAATAGCTCCAGTTCGAGGATATTTTAGTTGGACGGACGAGGGGTTTTAAAAAAAATCAACTATCTAATGGTGTAAACCTAGAGTTCTGGCTAAGATAGGTACTATTATTATAGTCTCACATAAAAAACCATTTTTAAAAATATTCACAGGTAAAAATTAAATTTAAATTTGAAGCAGTTAATGTAAACTCTAGATATTCTCTATTAATATTAAAATTATGGAATTTTTTGTTAACCCTTTGCCAATTACAAAATTAAAATAACTAAAAAAAAATGGTCTACGGAATAAAAATATATGTATTAAAATTAGAGGCCAAAAATTATAAAGCAAAAAAACTAAACACAAAAATATAATACAATTTTGGTTATATATTGTAGAAAACACTAACAATTACTTGGTGTGGACTGGGGGGTGGAAGGGATAAGAATAAACTAGAGCAGTGGTGGGCATCCTTTTTATAATGAAAAATCACTCGAGCTCGACAACAACAACATGCAGTCGTCGCTTTTCGGCTCGTGAGCCACTCGGGTGCCCACCACTGAACTAGAGCTAATTTCTTATTTAAGTTATACAGTCAATCGACAGTTCTTTTTGTTTTTTCTTACTGCTAGGGGGGAGATTTTGCTTGAGAGGGTAGAGAGGTAAAACACCCCTCTTTAACTAGATTTGCATTGATGTCTTACTCCAGAACTTTTGGGTTTCTTTGGTAATTTGTTGGTTTCAATGGGTGAGAGAAACGTTCTAAAGTAATACAGAGTACAAGGTACGAGTACATTCAATTAGATTACGAGTACAATTATCAATTCAATATGGCTCAGAAATATACGAGATACGAGTTACGAGGCGCCATACGCTAAACGCTTCTTTTTTATACAGTAGATAAATTGTTTTGGCGATGGTTTTGGAATTTTGTTTTCGTTTTGTTTTTGATAATGTACCTAAGCCAACAGCGCGAGCCTTTATCCTGGGGAAGAGCCAGCATCGTGGGTTACCTGCATCGATCCATTCCAAAGAGGTCTGCTGGGGTTGCCATCATCTCTGGTCACTTTTCGTGGATTATAATTATGTTTTTAGTAGTTCGACTACATAAGCTAGCTAATACTTATAGACTAATTCCTAGCCACAGGATGGATCTTCATACCCAGCCATACAAGGCCCAAATGTCTCAGAGACAGTTGGCAAACCAGTTTTCTCTTCTTTTTGTCTTTCGTTCTTTTGTTTGTGTATCATATACGTATTTATGTGGTGTATGTATGTATATACTTATTTTTTGTAGGGGGGAAACAAAAGGTGCGTTTTTGTATGTGTGGAGGACACTGTTTACTTGCGTTTGCCTGAAAGGACAACCCCGTTAGTCATGATCAGCACGTTTGCCTGGCGAATAAAATTCCCTGTATATTCCAGTTGTTGTAATTGCGCAATTGCTTAGCAGCAGGCCAGAAAACTACCCTAGCCCCTTTTGTGTCCTGTGCCACAAAACAGGAACAGCTGCTGGAACACAGGAGTCTACAAGCGGCAGCTGCTATTTTATAACCCAGAATGCAGCGAGCGCGCGCGCGCTCTCCCTCCTTGCCTGCTGCTAAGCCTAAGGAGTAGGGAGAGGGAACAAAGTACATGTCCGTTTGCTTGATAAGCGGACAAATTGCTTAAAGCATTAAGCATTTCAAAATGCAGTTTCCGTTGCAGCAGCTCCGAAGAGTTGGCCAGACAAATTATGGTTTTGAAAGGGGCAAAAACTCCAATTTTTGTATAAATTTCCATTACAAATCAAATTGCAATTGTTGTTTGCAAGGTGTTTGCTAAGGTTGACGAAGCGAGGAAACAGAGGATCGAGTTTCAATCCTGTCATATTTGAAGGTCCTAAAGACAGCTAAAAGGGGGTCGAAATCATCCTAACTAATTGATTTTTTGACTTAAAATGTGGGGCATGTCTGACTGTTAGCATTTGAAGGGTTAATTTTCAGCTTTTTCGAGAATTTAGCTCAGCTATATCTGCTGAATGCGCCTATTGCTTAAGACCTGTTCTTCTTTTCGTATTCTATCAATCGGAATCGGTAAAAGTTCTGAATTCTGCGAAACGGTTAGACATTCGGACGATGCTTAGAAGCCGAATAACACAATCGATTTTTAAAACGGGAGCATTTATCAATTTGCCGCATGATTTGATCAAACTGGAAAACAGAAAAGGGATTGCATTTGATTTGAGATTCGCGCTGCCTGGAGAAACATCATAGTTTTTTTTTTAATTTTCCACACCAGCAACGAATGCTAAATTATCAGCCATAATTCGATTTTGGATTCGAATGTGGTGCATGCTATCTTTTCAACTAAGCAATCATAGTGTTCGGCAGCCTTAGTGAGTTTTTCCTTCCCAATCATTTATAATTCATTTATATCCTTGCCTCAAGAACCCTTTCGTAAACTTTTTCGAAGTTACAACAGCTATTACCATCTCTTCTTAAGGAATTTGACGTACAAAAAA
This sequence comes from Lordiphosa fenestrarum, assembly GCA_035044985.1. Lineage (NCBI taxonomy): Eukaryota > Metazoa > Arthropoda > Insecta > Diptera > Drosophilidae > Lordiphosa > Lordiphosa fenestrarum. The sequence continues at coordinate 86,348 of JAWNNO010001504.1, read as the reverse complement.
ACCACTAGTTTATATTTACTTTCAAAAAGACTGGCATGAAATTAAAAGTTGTAGGTTCGATTTCTAATCTTCTTGATAGCTGCTATGATCTAATAATTTACTGTGTTTTATATTACACACTGATAGCATTTCAGTGATGCCACCTTTTTATTCGCATTTTTATTCGCATTAATTGTTGCGTGACACTTTTGCAATTTTTAATTGGATTGCGGCCAATATAAGTTCGGTAAGCTGGCAACCCTGGAGGAACGACTTCTAATGAACGAATTATTCATGACATTAAAACAAAAAAACATAACAGCAAATGTTATGCTGGCGTTATTGGGTTACACCGAAGCCAAATTGCTACTTTTGGCACTTGGCACCTTGAAGAATTCCAACACATAGTGGCGCAGCCTTATTTGGTTGCCTTGGGTTGCCACCTCTTGTTTTCTCAAGTGATTTTGTAATTTCACAAACACTGCATAAACAAGAACACACTTGATTTTGCAAACTGAAGAAATCGTGAATAACATGGCATAACCGTTTGTGGAATAAAATTGATTTATTTTTAATTACGAATTAACTTCTCTTACACTTGATCCGATGGGCAACACTGGTGCCTGCTAAGTTTCTACGGCAAACGGCACATTTCCACTTGCCATTGAAATTCACGAATTCGTGAATTTAAATTTAAAAACAAATTGAGACAATTTGAAAAATCGCTTGTTCTAGTCACAAATAAAAATGGATTAATCTTACTTATTTATAAAATCAACACAAAATTGAAGACATTTATTTTTGGCAACTAAGAACTCGCTTGTGATCCAACTCCTCTACAAGGTTTCGTCCAACTGTTTTCAACCATGTTTAATTTCAATTTTACTTTGTCGCTGATCTTATATTAATTGAACAAACATTGTCCTTTGGCAACGCAGTTTATTGATTATCCGGTTGTCCAGGGAGTTCTATCGCAAAACCTGCTCTGATTTCTTTCTTTTGTTTGGCACGTAGCCTCGAAACTGTAATTCTAAACCAGCCTCAGGGCAGACGAAGTAAATATCAAAGGAAAATGCCAAATTCAGAGAGAGAGATAGCGACAACTCATATCGCTGGAGCGGCGACAAAAGATAGTAGACTGCACCTCAGCAGCAGCAGCTGCGCAAAAGGTAAACTCTCAAATGGAAGTGGGAAAAGTGACGACGGACTAAAACGAATTTGTGTGTGTGTAGCTGTAAAACCGAAAATCTGTGCCAAAGGCCCCTCAAACGCAAATAAACAAGGACAGAGGGAAGGGAGAGGGAGTACAGAAATGAAAATGAATACGTAGACTGCATTTGGCTTACCTGGGTGACGGGATCCTTCATGATGAGCACATCGGTGACGGTGCCAAACATGTTGAAGTATTCCTTCAGCTTCTCCGAGGAAGTCTGCCAGCTGAGGCCGCCCACAAACAGTTTGCCGGGAGCAGGATCTGAGCCGCTGCCGCCGCTATTACTGGGCGTGGAACGGCCCGAAGAGCTGCTCTTGATGCTGATATTGGCACCGTTGCCATTTTGTCCTGCAGCTGCGTTGACATTCTCCACCTTGAGCAGGGCCAGAGCCGCTTGCTGGGCAGCTGCCTGCTGTGAGTTGGCCCCATTTGGGGAGCCCTGTGTGATGGCCTGCACAGCATCCTGTCCGGGAGTGCCGGGCTGTGGCCCAGCCGGATTCTGTGTTTGCTGTTGTGACTGCTGCTGCTGCTGAGCTACAGCTGCATTTTTGAGCGCAGCCGCTGTGGTGAGAGTGCCATTGAGAGCGGCCACGTTGCTGTTGGCTATGGAGGCCACCAGGGCATTGTGTAGATCTCGATTGTGATGTGGATCAATCAGGCCGGCCGCGGCGGCCGCCGCTGCGGCTGCTGCATTATCAATAGGATTGCTGTGGGCATAGAAGAAATTATCAGCTGTGAGTAAATCCTCGCGAGGCGGCTGAGGCGGTGGGTGCAGCATGGTGGCGCCTTCCTTGAGCGCGTGCATTTCTTGCTTGAGCTGAATCTTGAAGGAGTTTCTCGACCGACGACGACGTTAACGTTGACTACGCTTGCTTGTTTGAGACTGTCTGTGTGAGTCTGTGTGTGTGTGTGCGTGTTGCCAATGGCAATTCGCCCGTGCCTGCCTGAGTTCTTATGTATTTGAATTCAACAACCACATAAAATTAATGCGCATGCAAATGCTTTGCGAAATGTTTACTGCACACGAAATACTTTTTGTTACAACTAACGCGAACACTTGGAATTTTCTTCTTCTACTCGTTGCGACTGCGCAGCTCGGCGTTAAAACTCTGAATGCCAGGCAGGATGTGGTCGGGTCTACAATTTCACGTACGAAAAACGTGCGCAGAGGAATTCGAATAACACTGACACTCGCACACAGGCACAGGGCCCAGCTGTCATTAGGAGCAAGAGCAAAAAAAGAGGGTTGCCAGGTAGCAGGGATCAAAGTGAGACGGCACCTTTTTTAACAGTGTTGTAAAACCGTGGAGAATGAGTCAGGTGCCTAGAGCTGAGGTTCATGTGTGCTAAATGTGTCCGTGAAGAAGTTTCAAGTGGATTTGAACCACTTAAGGACGAGACGTGTTGAAAGGCGTAATTTATTTTTATTGATTTGAAGAATGTGCGTAGAAGTGTTTTATAAACCCTAGAGTTGAAAGGGTATACTAAGTTCGTGCACCTGTATGTGACGTTCAAAGACATTTTCAGTGATATATTTGAATATTCAAAAATAACTGCATCCCCATCTTCCTAAAATTCATCTCCTTGGTGGGAAATTAGATTGTAAGTTTGTTTGGGCGAAAACTTACTTTTTGAGCAAACTCATTTTCCGAAGTTTGGAAAATCATAGCTCCGTATGAATTTCCATAAATACAGTATTTACTGACGAACAAATGCAACCTACCACCCGGATTTCACCACCCGGTGTCACGCTTGTGGTCGATGGTGCAGCAATTAAGATGCGATGTTTAGTTCTTCTATTTTTGAAACCGTGGACGATATGACGTTTTTGTGGAATAAAATGAAAACTAAACTTGTCCCATACATATCGAAAGTCTATCTGATACCATCTTTAAGATCTGTGCATGGTAATTTGAAGAAACCCAATACTCTGTGTACCTTTGGGACCGATTACGAAAAGTGCTGGCAATCACATATAACCAGGTCTGTTCCTGTTTTCACTTTCGACAAGACACACGCTGCTTCCAAATTCTGCTGTCAGTTATCTGGCAGTCTGTTCAGATTGGATAGAATAAATGGGAATTACTGCAGATTTCTCTGCACATTTCTGGCAACAGTCAAGTGGCACTGCCTCTGACGGGTGTTTACACAAGAGCTTAAGCAACTGACACCTAAAAATTGTGCAAAATATTTGGTTCGAACCATTAGTTCAGCCCATGCTTGACAAAATATTAACAAGATAACAAGTAATACATTAATTTAGATACAATATATAAATTTCGATTTTAGTAGTTAGTTGAATCTTGTGTTTTCTAAAAAATTTTTGTTTTTTGATGATGAAGGTTAATTAATTCGTACGATTGTACCGTGAAAATGCGCATATGCAACCCTCAACTATCAGCTGAAAGCTTAGTAAACAAATTTGATTTACAATTACAAATATATCTACCGATCTACGGATTTTCTTACATTTCTAAATGTCATCATGTTTCATTAGTGGATAATGGATTCAATTTCGCTCACTCGCCCATTTTCTGTCATGGTCGCGAACGAACAAAAATTCCCTTAAGAATGCACGATAATGACATTCATACCGATAATAAATGCATATCCGTACCAAATGTGTAATTTATTGCTTCGTTTTTCTGTCACACATAATTATAATTTAATTCAATGCAGATTTGGTGCAGTTGGGAAACACAGGTTCTTGAAAGTCTTGCAAAAGCTGATTTCGTTACAGTTGAGGGTGCCTAAGCATTTTGTCAGATACAAAAACGCATGAATCACTGTTGTTCACGCACGATACTATGTTTGCTCACGTTCACGCCGTGACCATGGCACGGTCAAAATCACATCACGGGTGCAGTTCTTATTTGTAGGACTTATTATGATTGTAACTCAGCTTCTTGAAATATAGATTACATGTTCATTATAAATTTCCTATTGTTTATTAGCATAAGCTTAATACTTTTCCCCTTAATTGTTTTCCCTTCAGGCACTACCAGTTATAATATTTTCTGTGACTGGCTTTACATGTGAAGTACTATATGTCATACGCCAGGCAGTAACCCGTGATGATGTGTGGTATACCAAAAATCCTGCCCCATGCGAGATAGTTGAAACCCGGAAAGGTTATCCGGCACCCATTCGTAAAGTAAGTGATGCTTTCATGCACCCAAGTCCACCTCCAACTGACGCCCTCAAAATTTATTCACAGTGCATGGTGATCAATCAGAAGTACGAAAATCCACCCGGCTTGATTGAGGCACTGCAAGGCGACACAGCCGGACCGTCAAGTGAGTTTCTAGAAATGTTCCAACCAGATATTTTCAGCGCTTCCAAGCTAAGTGAATGATTCCCTCTAATGTGCACCATTTATGGCGCCTGCTTTCCGATATCGTCTGGAGGCGTTGAAAATTTTCATGTTACCCAAAAGATAGAAAACAAATTAAATGTGAGAATTTTCTATGCTTCCAGACGATGTGCCTAAAGCGAAAGGTAAAAGCGAAGGCGAAACAGTTGGTATTGGGTCAGTGATTGCCCATGCTGCTCTAACCGCTGGAGCTATAGGCCTGGCTGTGGCTGCCAGATAGAGGCGAAACGTCACATTTGGTCAAAGGAAGCTCTGGATACACATACGACTCTAGCCCCATTATAATCTCTGCCTTTCTTGTCCCCCATATCCCACCCACAGATGATAAGAAAAAGAAGTAGATAATGATTTTAGTATCAGGTCTGAGTAGATTTTCTAACGATGATGCGAACACCATGCAATTGCGTTTCGAGGGATTTCCCTAAATTCGTCTGGTTGCTATATCCAGGGTTTTTTTCCTGCCACAATTTCATGTAACCCAATAGTAGCCAGATTCGATTAAAACCAACAGGATATTTCCAAAAACCGGCTTCAATTGTCGTTGTTTTGATGGCGGGGAATGTGAGACGAGCAGAGACAAAAAAAGGAAGCCACATAAGTTGAAGAAGAAACAGGAAGAAGGAAGAAAAATGGGCAAGAACGAAAGCTAATGCACAAATGCAGCACGATTAAAAATGAGCTTTTTTGTGGATACAAAAATGTATTAAGAAATCTGAGAATAAATCGAATTATTTTGAACTTTTCTTGTCCTGTGATTGGAGATTTTGACTTGTTTCGTTGTCAATAGGCCAAGTTATTGTCTATAATTTGCAAGCTTTGGAATGTGGTTAAAGGCAGTTTCAGTGCAGCTGAAGTCGATTTGGAAAATCGGCCTTACATTTATAACATTTCGTTTTGACCATAAAGAGAAAGGGACGTATACATGTAAAGATGGGAAGAGGCAAATGGTGAAGTTACATTTCGGTTCTTCAAGCAATGTAACGATATAATTACGTAGGATCTGCGGCTAGTGACCGTAAGACTCCATTCCTTTCGTGCAAAAGGTCCTGAGATCGAACCCCAATCAAGGAGAAGTAAAATAAAAAAGTACAAAATATTTATATCTTGTTTTCTGCTTATCTAAAATTGTTTATAATACACTTAGTTCCGATTTCTCATCTTCTAAATTGCTGCTATGTGGCAAATAAACGAAGATTTTGCTCAGTTATATGCAGGTTTATGTGACAGATAGCAGCTCAATGTAGTAGATTAGAAAACGGCTCTTATCCAAAAAGCAGAGTGTAGCGCAAAATGACAATATGAAATATCAATGTGATCTTTAAAATATCAAACTGAGCATTTTCTAGTCTATAAAATCGGCTCTAGATATGAGATCATATAATCTTTTGGCCCAGATCGTATCATTATTTTTTGGTGCAGAGCTAACCGATCATTGGATTTGGTAGGGTTCAATGGTTCACGCTTAATATATTTTGTTACCGAAATTCCAAACTTCTGTTTTTGTAAGTTGAGTTCTTAAATACCTTACAAATTGCGTATGGGCGATCAGGCAACCCGGTAGCATTTCAATAGCTGAGCTTTTCAAGAGGAGTCCCAACCACAAGAGCAACTGTAGAGAAGAAGTATCGGAACCAGGGCTGCACTCATAAATTTTTCGGATCTCCGAATGGCTGGTTCGAACCAAAATTCGAAAATTTCAGGTTGGAGGTTTTTAGGAGAAAGTTTTGGTTCGAACCTTGGTTCAGTCCATGCTGGTCACAATTGTAATATAAAACAGGGATGCAAACCGGTTCTGAAACGAACCGAACCTCTTATTCCAGCTGGTGAATCGAACCGAAAACCACAAATAAAAATGGCTCGGTTCGTTTATTCCTCTAGTAGACAATATTTTCATTTTTCTGTAGTACTTCTTCGTGGCCAAAATTGAAAATAAACTTGATCTGCTTGCAGACATAAGAAGCATATGTCCCATACATGTCAAACCTCTATCTCTTACCATCTCTGAGATCTGTGCGTTCATACGGACAGACAGACGGACAGACGGACGGACTATATCGACTCGGCTGTTGATGCTGATCAAGAATATATATACTTTATGGGGTCGGAGATGCTTCCTTCTGGATGTTACATACTTTTGCACAAACTTATAATACTCATGTACCTACGGTACAGAGTATAATTATACGCTCAGCATAAATGTTGATGCTGCAGTAGCAGCGAACAGTCTTTTGATCATAACTCGAAAACCGTTCATCCGATCTTCTCCATTCCTTTGGTGGATCGATAAGTTCACCTGATAACTAAATATGTCCAGAAGGAACCAGCCATCTATCTTCAAAACTGTGGGATATGACGTTTTTTCTAAATTGCGGGGGCGGGAGGGGGCGTGGCCAAAATTGAAAATAAACTTGATCTGCCTGCAGACATAAGAAGCATATGTCCCATACATGTCAAACCTCTATCTCTTACCATCTCTGAGATCTGTGCGTTCATACGGACAGACAGACGGACAGACGGACGGACTATATCGACTCGGCTGTTGATGCTGATCAAGAATATATATACTTTATGGGGTCGGAGATGCTTTCTTCTGGATGTTACATAGTTTTGCACAAACTTATTATACTCTATGTACCTTTGGTACAGAGTTTAAAAAAAACTTATGTCTTAGGCTTTTCAGAACGAAGACTTTCCCCTACCGTGCCCCTTCCTGCCCTCCCCTCCTCACCACACTCTCTTGTGTAAATATCGTGGGGATAATAGCTGAATTTAAAAGAAAATTTTTTTGCTCGGGCTGGGCCCACATCGTGGCATGTAGGAAAGCAACATGCCGCATGTAGAAATGAGAAAGATAAACGTGGCATGTAGAAAAGCTACATAACCGTAGTGGGTGTAAAATCCCTGTGAAACGCTTGTAGAACACATTGATATATTGAAAATACTATTAAGTAAAATACCATTTCATAGTTTTTGTAGAAAACTATTTCCAATGAAATGTTACGCTTTAGGTAACTTTAAAAACGCAGGCTATTATGGATGGGGATATTGTAAGTAGTTTTGAATGCTATTCTAGTTTTTGTTTATTACACTTTGCTGCCCATTTAAAGACTGTCTCTCAAAACCAACCAGTTAACAGATGGAATCGCTTGACAGAAGGTCAAATTTTCTGATGTCTACTATTTTTGGGTTTTGGGTTCGGAACAGGTTCGGGCTCGGCTTTCAATTCAAAAAAAGGTTCGGTTCACAGTAAAATAAACTTCGGAATTCCGGGTGAAAACCGATTTGATTCAAAACCGGTTTGCAGCTCTGGTCGGAACTATAGAGAGAGCAAAAAGCTCAGTTATCTGCCTTGTTTCGATTCGGTGCAGAATCAGTTTGCATCCCTGAAATAAAAACGAAGGGCAATGTAAGCCAGTTTTATAAAAAAAAAAATGATATTTGCTTTGATAATGCTCGAACCTAAAACTAGGTCGACCGACCTTATGAACGTACCCAGTGATCCTGAATCCGAATTTAGCTGCTTGGGTTCGATACCCTACCGATCTTGAGCAGGCTTGCGGAATCGAAAATAACAAAACGAGAAAGCAAAGCTAACTTTCGTCTGAGCTGAGGCTTAAATACACTTGAAACAGATCATTCCCTTGGCAGCTACAAGAAGTAACCATCCGATAAGCGCAGTTTTGACATTGGGAGAACTACATATAGTCGAACTTCTTTATTACGATCTTCGGCACAACGAAGTATTCTTTATGGCAAATTAATTTGCAGTACTCTGCAATTTCGTTGAACGAAGTTTATTTTACTCCCCTTGAGATACGCTTTATAGAAGTTCGACTGTATTACCATTTTTCAATCCGAAGCTATTTACAGTATCGGCCGTGTCCTGAAAATCTCTAGAGATTTTTGCTTCCGTTGTTTTGCAAAGCGCTCAAAAAATCCGTCCGTGTCGGAGAAATTCGAGAGATGGTTTGTGGAAAGGAAAGTTCTATTGTCCAAGATAATTGCCCATTCTCCCAAAATCTATTTGTCAAAATCTTTTTCCAGAACACTAGAGATTTAAAGCATACCGAAAGAGATGTCAAGGACACCGAGAATTGGTTTAGGGTTGGAATTTAGTTGGAAGAAATTCAACTTTCATTCCCCTGCTTCTTCCAGTCGTCCCATAGTCAATGTCATATTCAAACTTCGCGCCAAACTGTGGCGCCATCTGTTTGACGCCCAGCAAGTGGACACTTGTGCCCGCTGGCGCCATCTATACTTGGTGTTAAACAGGAGCGCGTTCTTTTATTTGGGCCAAAGAGGGAGCCATAAAAATTTCCCTTGCGTCTGCGCCTTAACAGCTCTTCCCAAAATGAAATAACTTTTGCTTGGGACCAGTTTTTTCACTGTCAAAAACAAACGCCGACGCCAAACGTCCAGCAAACGCGTAACATGCGTTATTGATTTTTGACACAGGAAATGGGAACTAATGCCAAAGGATATGCAATATATTAAAATTGATGGCAAAATAATTCAATGAAGCTGTTCGCAGCAGCGTCCATCTAAGGTGTCGAGCGAGTGGGGGAGTGGCTGGGGAACGGGTGGGGATGGGTGAGAGCGTGGCATTTTGATATTCTGTCGGTTATTGAACTCTGTGGGCGAGGCATGTCGTCTGCAGGATTTTGGGATTTTTTGTTTCTTTTGTAAGACGTCTGTCAATTTTGTGGCTACTGACCCAGAAAAATTGTATAATAAAGAAGCATTTTATTTAGTGAGGGTGTGTGTGTGTGTGGTGTGTCAGGTGACCCCTACAATTACAAATACATAGATTTTCCAGTGAGGAATGACATCAGCAACACGAGAGTGGAGAATGTAATTCGATTATGCCCCGTTGCGTCGTCCCCTAGTTTCGCCTCCCTCACCGCACAACAGTTTGATGGCCACGCATTTTAATTGCGTCAAATATGAACAGCGGGACACGTTAAAAGCTGTCAACAGCAGAATGACATTTGTCACAAAAAAATGAAAAATAAAAACGACAGAATTTACGAACTAGCAAAAACGTTAGTTAGCCCAAAGAAGCCATCCCATAGATTGATGTGATCAGAAATTTGGATTTCGAAATAAAAATTGCAGTGTACGGAAACAAACTTGAAACATTTACCAATTTCTGGTTCAGTTTCAAATGTTTCCACCGTTTCCATCCGGGGGCAACAGCTACAGCTAAGATCCTGCCAAGTTCCACATACACAAAAGCTGTGCGACTTGTTGCTGACAAATTCGTATATTTTGGTCTCACTGTTAGATGATGAGTTACTTTTCAGTACGCTTACTCTTGTGCAAAGTGTCCGCATAGGTTTTTCTTGTAATTGAAAATAAGAATATATATATACTTTATAGCGTCGGAGATGCTTGCTTCTGGCTGTTACATACTTTTGCACAAACTTATTATACTCCTCATAAAACTCAATTATATTCCAAAATACTAAAACTAAGACTTGTTTCGGAATATATAATAGCTCAAAATAAGTTCCAAATATTTTTTCTTAAAATCTTAAACTCTTACGTCAATCCTAATAAGTTCTTAACACAAAATAAACCTCAATTAATCGAAAAATTATAAAATTCATTCTAAAAATGGAAGGCTAGAAATAATCAGAGCAAAGTTCAGAAATCAAACATTACTCCTTCAAAAAAGCATTACAACCTGTTGGCAATTTTATTAACAGATTCAGAAAAAAATAGTTGGCATTTTCCTTATTTGCACACTTTTTCATGCTGGCATTATTGACACACCAAGAAAATCGCACTTTTTTAAAATTTGGTTCTGGATTTAAGAACTTTTGTACTCGTTTCAATCATTTTCAGGGTTGCTTATCAATTTTAATGTATTACTTTATTAATATAATGGCAGGGAAAAAAATCATTAAAACTTTTAAGTGCAAACTGCTATGGATTCAATTCCAATCAATCTAGAACTCGGCCAGTCGCTTGTGTCTGAGTATGAAACAGATAATACTTCTATCATCATGCTCCATCAAGAACAGAACTTTTGAAAGCAAGGAAGCAGGGAATTCGATTTTGGTTATAATTTATATCGGAATTCGGATACCTTTCGGTATACCGATAACACCTTAAGAAGGACTACTAATTGTTAATACGTTTATGCGCTTTCTTAACGGAGATTAATATGCTTTACTCCGGAAATTAAACGTTCTACGCTTACCAGCAAAGCTTGAACAGCAAAAGACGCTTTGATAATTCAAAGAATTCAAAAAAACCTTGCCGAATACTCTGATCACCATTTAAGTACATCTTCCTTATCTTGTAAAGAAACCTTAATTGAAGTCTTTAAAGAATTGTGTAGCGATACTGAACTTTTTATATTCATGCCTGTTCCGGTTTTCGATTCCGATCAAATAAAGCAGAGTCGGCATAGAACACTCGTAATCGATGGTGTGTTTTGGTTTTTATTTTCTAATTTTAATTTTTCTCCATTTAACTGTACTTATTTCTAAAAGCTTCAACTGAATTTTCAAGTTGGATTCGGAATTCGAAAAGGAGAACCGAATGAATGACTTGATTCTTTTCATGCAAGTAGTCCAAATGTTAGTCCAAATCAAAGCAGAAATGAATTTAGTTCCAAGATTTTTTCTGTTTGAAGGTCAGCATAGCATTAGTTGCAAAACTATCGTTAATACAGGGTGCGCCATATAGAGTGTCCGTATGGCAACACTGAATAAATATAAAAACAAACAACCGATTGCTATATGTTGATCTTGTTCCTTTAAGTTGGTCCTGTACAATTTATTTCGACTACCTTTTGAACACAACATCAATCAAGTGGCCGCCTTTATTGGCCACAACAAAATGTGCCCTTTTTGCGGCATTTTCCATCACTTTTTCGAGCGTCTCAGTCGATAAAGTGGCGATTTCGGCACGAATGTTGGCCTTAAGCTCTTCAATGGTCTGTGGATCGCTGGCGTAAACCTTGCTTTTTAAATAGCCCCACAAAAAGAAGTCTGGGGCGGTCAAATCTGGAGATCTGGGTGGCCAGTCAATATCGCCTCTTTTTGATACCGACCCAAACAGTCACTTTTTGGTCGTGTAAAGGTATTTCATGGATGCGGTGTGGATTTTCCGTGCCCCATATGCGACAATTTTGCTTATTAACACCACCAGAAAGCGTGAAATGGGCCTCATCGGTCCTCAAAATTTGTTAGCACAATTGAACGATTATTTTCGATGAACAGCGTCACTATTTCGGCACGTTGTTTTGGTGTGAAGCGTTCCATGGTCAAAATTGTACTAGATTGATGTTTCCAAAACATGTCTAACAAAAGCAATCGGTTGGTAAATGTCAAAGTTATTCAGTGTTGCCATACCGACACTTTATATGGCGCACCCTGTACTATCGAGGTATCGAATATTTGAACTCGTGTCACGCTATCGATAGTAATTAGTTACTATCGATGGTGGCCCTCCATTTTTAATACTTTGTACCAAAGGAACACAGCGTATATTGAGTTTGTGCAAAAGTATGCAACAGTCAGATAGAAGAATCTCCGATTGCCACGCTCCCGCTCGCCCCCGCAACTTAAGAAAAGCGTCGTATATCCCACAATTCTATAGACAAAAGGTTCGTACCTTCATTTTCACATATTTAGTAGTCAGTATTATTAATCGATTCACCGAAGTAATGGTGAAGATCGGATGGACAGCTCTGGCTGGAGAAGTGATGGGCAGCACTTAACACACCTTAACACATTGTGTGGCAAATTAAAACTTTGGAATGTACAGAGAATGTTATAGTCGGGCTTGGCCGACTTTCTTACTGATTTATTGCTTGATTTTCTTCGCTGCTTTCGGATTGCTTGTTGGAATTTGGCAGTACAGCCTGATACAAGAAGTACCAACAAGATGGAATAGCGCACTACACAAGTTAGAAAGCATATTATTGTCTTTGGTCTGTTGCACAATTTGGACGGCATAACCAGACTCATGTTTAAGAGAGAAGGATTAAGATCTAAAAGAAACTACGCACAAGCCTACAAAACTTTGGAAAATGAGTTGGCTAAACTTAACAAGACACCACAAAAGCCAGTCCTTGATTCAGAATGGCCTGCTGCTGCGTTTCAAAGACTGTTTCAATTCGCACAAAATTAAAATGTTGAAATGGTTAATTAAGTGAAGTTATGCTTTCAGCTTCTATGTTTTTATTAAACACATGGATATCTTAATTTTCTGTTATTCATTCATTTAATTGAAATTGAAGAATCCAATGCCATTGATTGTATTGACTTCGTGTCTAAAACCTATCGAACACATTGAATGACCTGACTATCGATAGTTTTGCAGCTTTATAGGATTGTAATGAGGGTCTAAGAAAACTTTGAAAGAAACTAGTCTCACGACAAATGATTTGCCAGCCAAAATCTAATTCATTTGAAGCTTACAATTACTACAAGTGTTTCTATTCGCTGTTTTTTTCACACTAGTTTGATTTCAACGAGAGCGTAAGTTCGACTTCGAAATACCCTTTACTCAGGGCAATTAGTGTTTAATAACCTCATGCGGCTCAGATAAGTATGCAACGATTTTTTAACTCTGCCATTTATTATCCAATCTTTATGAAAATTTATGAGATTGTAGATATTGGCCACATACACTTCACTGCAAAAAATGAGCTCGATAGGAGATGTTCAACACTTTTTATTGCGGGGGCGAGAGAAGGCGGGGCAAAAATTTGAAACAAACTTGATCTGCGTGCAGACAATACTAGTCCTTTTTACTGTTTCCTTGTTTTTTGAGTAAAGGGTATAAAAATGACTTCAGATCAGTGTTTAAAGGAGCTTTCATAATTTATCTTCATATTGAAAAAGAACTTTAGCTGTAATGTACAGAATCGGTGTAAAAATAGGCAAATGTTTACAGAAAAATTAAGGATCAAGGTTAGTATTCAGCACTCCGGAAGTTTTTATTTCGTCACAATACTTCACATAAATAGAAATGCGTTGGCTTTGCTTTGATAAGCATGAGCTGTTCGAAAGTGTTTCTAAATAAAGAACTGTGACGAACTCAAAATTCAGAAGTGCTGGATACGAATTTATTTCTAAGCCATTTGAACTCCTTCTTAAGGTCTAGGTAAAGTTGGGAAGTATACTTCTCCAATTTTCGTATAAAAACATTTTTGTAACAAAATTCCAACTTTGTCTTTAATCAAATTATTTACTAACGGCCCTGCCAACTCGTTTTTTGAAAACTACAGCTAAAATGTCAAAGGGGATTGCTTTTCAATTCTAAGAAATTCAAAGAGGGAAGAGAAAATTTTATAAAGTTGTTCTGTTCAAAGCGGTCGTCGCATCATAACCTATTTATTATGACATTTGACTAAAAATAAACAACATTTCAATACTTTGGAATCCTTTACCGTTCCTCTTTTCTGTGTGTATGCCTGGGATGCCAATTCCACGTTATGACCATTATACAACCGCCCATGTAAACAGCACCAGAGCATCAGCCTACGCAGCCCTGAGGCTGCCTTTCCGCCCACGCCAGTTGTGGTTTCTTTCTTTACTCCCACGGGACCCATTGCACTTGTTGTGGCTAGTTCTCATTTTACATCTGCCAGCCATCTTTAAGTCCTGGTGCACCTAGTTGTTCCTCCTCTTCTATGGCCAGTGTATGGAGCTGGCTATGTTTACCGCTACAACCTTTGGCTTAATGCACCGCCTGATTGAACTCTCCCAATGCAATAGTTGCATGGTTACCAAGGGCGTAGCCAGCTTTTCAAAATGGAAGGGGCAGCTTTGTCTAAATGTTTCTTAAATATTCCTTGAACGATGCTCTTAAGCATTAAATTATTAATAATGATATGAAAAATGAAAATCTAAATGAAATCATAATTTATGATTATGCCACCCCACTGGCTACGCCCTTGCAGGTCACGATAGCAATACGTTTCATTGGTGGAGTTGGTTTGCAGCAGCTCAACATAAAACACGCTGCTTAATTCTGCTCCGGCGCTTCAGCCGCTGCCTTCCACTGGCTTCCATTTTCAATTTTATAAAGTTTTTTATTTTATAGAAACATTGAACTGATTTTTTTCAGGCACCCCGTTTTTTTTTCAGTGACGCATAGAGAAAGCCTGGTCGCACTACGTTCTCAAAGGAAGCTCAGAGATTCATAAAATGTTAAATATATACGCAGCACATTTGTTGGAACCGGCCGGTTCGGATGACTTTAGCATATAGCTGTTTTACGAACGATCGATCGAGAAACTAGTTTTAGTGAGAAAAACTTTTTTGTTTTCAATGGAAAAGCCTCAAAGCTTTGTACTTCTTAGTTTTTTATGCTTTCGCATACGTTTACTAACTTGGTCAAAATTGGACATCTATAAAGTATATCTCCCATAGAAAAGTGAGTTCCGAAAAATAATATTAGTTTCGAAAAACGTGCTGAAAGGGAATACAATCTTAGGTTTTTCTAAATACTTTCTCAAATTAAGTGCAGATTCGCCATTTCTATGTTTATTATATTATAGAATAAGAAAACATGTCTCTCTATGGTCAATCGATATCGTCTTGATATGATCTTCTTTCGTGTGGGTTGCGCTAGCGGATTGGCAATGCTCTTATGGAGTAAACCGATTCTCCGTTTTTCATTACACCTCGCATTAAAATCATAGGTTTTGCGGACCTTAAAACTGAATTGTTTTCGCAATTGTTAAACCTGGAAAATCAACACACACGGTCAAGTATTCTAACCAGGGCTGCAAGCCCAAAAAAACTTTCGGATCTCCATTTCACTGGTTCGAGCCAAAATGAACCAATGGTTAAGGTTCGGAAATTTAAGGTTCGAGGTTTCTGGGAGAAGGATTTGGTTCGAACCTTGGCTCAGTACATGCTTTATGCAATATTCATAATTTTTGTGGTCTATGTGTTCTAAAAATCGCATTCGACATAAAAACTACAGAAATCGCATGGGAATGGCGTGGTTTTTTGGGTCGGAATCGGCTAATATGACACATGGGAATGTTCAATACATAACTTTCTGTTAAGTAAAATATCATTTCGTAGTTTTCCTAGCAAAATATTTCCAATCTTATGTTAGACTCTTGATTTTGTGAACTATGTAATTACTTTTAGAGTCGAGGAGCTTAAAAATCAGAGACTAATTAAAGTTTTTCTAGATTTTAGTTTCCACTTTTCTGCCCATTTTAGCAGTCAGTCGCACTAAATCCAATTTCTATTGTTTATCATTTTTGTTGAGTCGAACCGAAATTTTAAGTTCGTTACAGCTTTTATTTCTAAAGAGGAGATAATAAGAAGATGCTTAAATATATGCATGTCTGGTATACCAGAGATCGGCTTCGGGTGATTGCAAAACGATTATAAATAATCAACACCCGAATCAACATGTCTTTGCGTTCATCTTGCTCACTCACACACATATTCTCTATTCAGTTTTTTTCATTCAAAAACCTCAACCTTAGTTGGCGCTCTGATTACGATCATGCTCATCTTCACTCGGCTCGATTCGGGTGTTTGTTCGTTTGACTCAACAACGAACGTTCATTACCTCGTATGAGTTTTTACATACGCTAATACAGATGAATGAAAGAGAGAGAGAGAGAGAGCGATTTTGCTTTGTCATTTTTAGCTGGGAATCCCAAATGGAGAGAACAAAAAATTGTGTTTGTATCCAGCGGCGCAAATTGACATTACTTAATGGATTACTCGTTCAGTACTTTGCCTTCAGTATGACGGAAATAGTCCCATACATCCTGGTTTACTTTGCCACAAGCATGGCCTCTTTGTAGACGGGGTGCGCACATCCTGCATTACTAGTAGTAAAAGATGTATGCTAGAGCCGAACTGCCATCGGATTCCCATTACAAATGCGTATAACTTTCTTTAAATTGTAGTGCAGATTGTTGGCAGTCTGTTTACTCTTCCCTTACAGAAAGGAAGCAGTTGTAGCTCATTACTTTTCCGTCAGTCGTAATGCATACTTTCGATAGAACACATTTAGCTGTGCGCCGCTTAGTATTGGTGAACAAGAGAGACGATCTACGTGCAAACATATTCAATCAGCTCAAATTCACTCAGCCGCACGAAGCTGTTGCCGAAGCCGAAATGATGTTCACTTTACTCAAGGCTGAGTTCTATTGAGTGAATAAATGAACACAATCATTGTCGACTCGTACGCTCATACTCAACCGGTTGAAGCGTTCTCTGATATGACAACGAGTTAACTCAACGGTATGTTGATTGATTAATTGTGAAGGGAATTTTTTGTGTATGATGAAATCAAGAGAAAAGTGACTTTTGCAGTTCTCTGTAGTATACACCGCTGATTAGGTAAAAAATACCCTAGCGATTTCAATTATAGTCCATATATACATTTTAGGCTCACAATTTCCTAAAATTAAGGCCGAAAAATTTGTTGAGTGTAGGTTGTACCATTATCTATGCAATTAAAAGGTTCGAAAGTTATGATTTTGCAATGCAATGTTTGCCACAGTGCGTTGATGTGGGCGATGATGACATCACCAATGAGGTTTTCAATAAAGTTCTACCATTGTGGTTTGATTTTTCGAGTGGAGTATTAGAATTTTTATGATTTGGACGTGTTTCTCAGTTGTGCTGGCTTAAGCTAGCCAAAACCGCTGTAAAAACCATGTCAACTATTGAACCCGCTTCCTGACTATACCGATTTCGTACATTCCCTGTACACTGTGTACAACTCTTTCAAACAAATTGCAATACAATTTGCAATGACCACTAAATCGCTCACCCATAACAACAAAACCCTCGAAAATGACAACAACAAATTGCATAGATTTGCCAGGCTTCAAATGCCGGCGGCGTCGGTGACCACCTGCCCGCCCAGGCTCATCATTCTCATTCCAAGAAGCGTGAAATGCACTTCTGATGCAAATTTATGTATGTAGATACAAAAACTGCAATTCAAAAAGAGAGCGAGAAGCGAGAGAGACAGAGAAAGAGAGAGAGAGAGAGAGGGAATAGTGCCGGGACGACAACTTCTTCTGATGTAGCGGCACTGACATTTTCATTGAGAAAATTGCCACAAAATGAAAATGTGATGGCCAAAACTCCTGTCACCTCTCCTGCCTGGCGGGCTACATGGCAGCGGCAACATATGGAGAAACTTTATTGTTTTTACATTTGATTTCTAGGGGTTGGGGGGGGCGGGGCGGTTAATGTTGGGGGAGGGGTTGGGGTAAAGTGCACAAAACGACTAAGAAACGCCGCTCAAGTTCCTGGACGAGAGAGGAGCGATGTGTACGCGTTGCTTGGAAATGTCTATATATCATACATACGTGGGCAAAGGGTGAGTGGGTGTAGGGGGTGGCTTTTTAAAATTGGAAAACGCAGCCGAACACAAACACGAACCACGGACTGGAACTCACCCTCGTGGCGCAGTATACAAGATACACAGCGAAAAATCTGCTCTACAATTTTCACCAGAGACTCTGAGCGTGAGAGAGAGAGAGGGCAAGCGAGAGAGAGAGAGCAGCCAACCCTTGATGTTGAGGTCCCGTATTGGGGGAGAGTTTTATGTGTATTTTTTTCGCAATTGGACTGCGCGCGCAACCCTCAATCATGTCGAAGACGACGGCCGCTTCCCTGGGTTGCCTTTCAGTCAACTTTGGGTATTCGTACGTGCAATTTCTCCCGGCTCAATGACGGAACTTAAACGGATTTTTACAGCCTAAATTAAGCCAAAGAAAAGCCATTGGATAGCCCTTGCAGAAAGTGTGCACAAACTAGTGAAAAGTAATGGAACAGCAAAAGATATATCCCAATCCACACATCCTTCGATCGGGGCGTTTGCCAGTGATATTGTCCTGTCACAGCAGTATTGTTGCTACAGTTTTTCGTACTGCTGAGTCGGGGCATTAACATTGTTGAGCGTCACTAGCAACGGCAAAGGGATAAACGAAAAACGGAAACGCACAAAAGTCTCACAAATTTTCCGGCTTAAGACATACCCCAAAACATACACACACCAGCAACGGAAATGTTTGCGTGTGAGTGTGTGTATATGAGCGACCGGAAAAATCAATTTTCCATTTTTAATTCAAAGCCCAAAGCGACTACACACTCACACACACAAGCGCACACACACACACGCACACAGAAAAGCCACGCACATGTATTTGATATCACGCAAAGGGATAAGCAGGATGCTGCACAAGCTGCGAGAGCAATCCAGAGAGCGAAGAGAGCGCGCTCAAGAGAGACGCAAGGAGAGCGTTCCTTGTATAGACAAAAGCTGTTGAAACGTTTGGCAAATGGAACAAAGTTCATCTTTTTTTGGAAAAATCTAAGCAAATTAAACAACTTTTCGAACATTTCCTTGGTCAAATTTTTCCCTTGACCAAAAATATGCTGACCCAAGTGCCTCTCCAACTGCGACTTAAATTAAGGACAGCGGCCACTCCCGTTTCAAAAGTTGGGGAGGGGGGATGGACATGTGGGTGGCCCTGCAAAAGTTTCATTTGCCAAAATGTTGCCAGGCCAAATACCGGATAAGGGTCTCGGGATGCTGCAGTGGCCGAAAAAAAGCCACCCCTAAAATGTGAAGGGCGTGAGGGGGGAAAGAAAAATTAGAAGGCACAAAGATGACAAAGATTTTGCAACAACATAGATGGATTGAGATCTCTCTCCCCGGGAGACCGAATGCAGCGAGTTAAGGGTTGCTACCCGGCCTGAAATGCACATGCTGTTGCCTGTCAACGGACGGATCAAAGAGCCAGGGCGTTGTTAACGTGTGTGCGAGTGTGTGTGTGAGCTTAAATACTTCGAAATTGGTTAAGCGTTTGTTGTGTTTATCAAATTCACTATGCTTAACTGTGCTTGAGGTAGCCTAATTGCCTTCTCATGTCCCTTTTTGGTGGCGCCAAGTGCTGTGTGGGGGAGGGGGTTGCAATTGCATTCGAAAGGTGAAAAGTGGGAAAGAAGAAGAAGGTACCTAGCTTGAACCCACGAAGTCGAAGTCATTTACAATTTTGCAGACTGTCTACGGTTAGTTCCAGAAGCACATGTGGACTTGTACGCCGAAAGTGTAAGGAATGAATAATTTATAGCCGAAGACAAAGTTCTAAAACGTTACTTCCTAATTGAATACCTTCAGCCTAGGTTCATGGAATTTTCAAAGTATTTCAATTACATCCACACAGAAAGCAATAATTGAGAACTTCACAACTTTGTCTAGAGAAAGAGCTTCACAAGCTTCAGGTTCAAGTCTCGTAGATCTGTTAGTCATAAAAGAGCAGCTCAGTAACAATAATATGGGTCCAAGATTATTGAACTAAAACAAATGGGTTGTTCTTGCTTAGCAGTGCCCGACAGAATAATCTGCACAATGCATCTCGAACAGAAAGCCCCATATCACTTAGACTTTAGCCTTAGTTCGGATACAAATTTTACATCGATTGGACAACGCCAACCTTCCATACTAGTTCAATTTGAAAACTTGCCCCTTTTCAAGCTTAATCGCTATAATCAAGCTTTAAAATCTAGTTTAGAGTTTCAAATAGTAATACTCCGATTTTAAAAGATTATTTTTAAGATATATTACAAATAAGATCAATGCAATGAGTAAAGCTTTTCTAAATAATAGGTTCTCATATACAGTTTTCTATAATAAAATAGGACACAGAAGTTATAATACACTTAATTCAAATATATAACTTGGTTTAAGTCACCTTCTTAGGAAAATACGAAGGATTCAACTGAGGGAACTGTCAAACAATCAAAATTGGTACACGTTCTGAATATTTTCTTGCTTCTAAAGCAATATTTATTTGAAACTAAACGAGCAGTAGGGGTTAATCGCACATTAATCTTTAATCTTTTCCATACAACTTGTCAACACTGGATGTGTGTAGCACTCTAAAGCAAAAAAGTTGCACTCCAATTGACTCGAATACATTAGTTAGACAAACATATAAAATTAACCATATATATGCAAGTATGCATACTTTCGATTTATTCTCTTTTTGATGGATAAGTCACAGGACATGTGCATAGAATATCAACAATCAGCTGACTTTGACTGCCTGAAAGATTTTTTCACAGCTGTGAAGTTGTGAACTGACTACATCCCCAACTGATTTCATCTATAAAATTTATAAGAAAATTCTTGCTAAATCGTAATATGTACTATTTTAAGCTATAAAAGAGATAATCGCTACGAAAGCTTAAGTTAAAGTCGGCTTTGCCCGACTTCGAAATACCCGTTACTCAGGGCAATTAGTGTTGAATAACCTTATGCGGCTTAGATAAGTATGCAACGTTTTTTTAACTCTGCCATTCATTATCCGATCTTTATGAAAAATTGTAAAATTGTTGATATTCGCCACATACACTACACTGCAAAATATGAGCTCGGTATCTTAAAAAATGTAGGAGGGGGCTTGGCCAAAATTTGAAATAAACTTGATCTGCGCTCAGACAATACTAGTCTACACTTAAAATTTGTTGGCTCTAGCTCTTTTAGTCTCTGAGATCTGGGTGTTCATACAGACAGACGGACAGACGGACGGACAAGGCTATATCAACTCGGCTGTTGATGCCGATCAAGAATATATGGTTTATGGGTTCGGAGATGCTTCCTTCTGCCTGTTACATACATTTGCACGACTTTAGTACACCCTTTTTACTCTACGAGTAACGGGTATCAAAATGGCATATATGATCGGTCACCATTTTTTCGGAAATTACGATTTAGTCTTAGCACTATCTATGCCACATTTATAATCTCTTTTCTCAATATTAAGACTTGCTGATACATTCTCCTGCATTAAATCAAATTTTATTATAATGTTTTAAAGTTTTGCAGTATTTTCGCAGGATTCTTATTTCAAAGCAAGTACATTGCTTTTTGTACTCAGTGCCAGAGGTACTCAGAATATATTATGTTTGTGCAAAAGTATGGGACAGCCACAAAAAAGCATGTGCGACCCTCTTAAGTACATATTAATTGATCAGCATCAGTAGGCCGAGTCCATGTAGCCATATCTGTCTGTTATCTGAGATCGACCTTCGGACTGAAAGGCTTGGAATCATCCTAAAATCCTAAGATAAATCAATCCGAATATGTTCAAGATCCTACTTGTAAGTCACATAGTCCTACTACATCAAGATTGAAGTATGTCCACATCCCATAATATAACCATATCTAAAGTATAACTATGGCCCGAAATGGACTGCCCCACCGATGCCGAAAATTTGTTTCGGTTGCATTACTTGCAATGGTGACCTACTTTGTATATCGAAAAGGTCGTCAAATAAATAAAATGGGGCTCTTGTGAAAAGCTTATTTTGGGGTAACATCAAGTTTAAATATCGAGCAATTTTAAATCAATTATATTCGGACTAAATGTAGTTCGATTACAGTGCTCAAGTTAATCTGGGGCATTCGTGCACGAAGCCTAAGACATGATCAAATGAAGTACTCATGTCAAGGTTAACGTCGAGCTTACACACTTCAACAAAGGAACTGCTAAAACAAAAAGCTCCATATAAACAAAATTCACAAATCTTTTGTCACCTAAGCCCTTTGGTGCTACCTTTTAATGCCAGTACACAGTTCCCACATAAGGTCTTAAGTAAAGACCACAAATATACTACTTGATTAGTATTTTTCTGCCAGAATGAATAAGTTTAATGGACTTTCGAAGTGGTTTCGCACACTGATGATATATACATGTGCCCAGTACATCAACCAGTGCATTTTTAAATATTTTGCTATCACTAAAAAAAGGGCCAACATAAACTTGTAAACATGAGCTTAAGAGATCGACTTGCAAGAGTGAGCGATTGTTTTGAACCCTTGCGGGCAATGGCCACATCAGTTTAGTCTTCTTAGTCTTTAGTCTTAACAAAACAAAACACTTGGCAGTGTGACAATAGTTTATTATTGTATCTCAAATCTTGCCACACTGGTCCAAAACAAAAGAGTTGCCTCTTTTGGTACTTTTGTTTTGGCCGTTCCTTTGTTGAAGTGTATACTCAGCTTAAAACCGACTGGCAGATCCAATCTACTTTGAATAAGAAGTTTAAATTAATCCAGTATGTTGTTGAAATAAGCCTTTATTGAACTATAATCAAGCTTTCCCGAGCTCAAGTCAAGTTACTGACTAGAATTCCGTTCTCCAAGCAATGCTTTTGTACTTGGTTTGTAAAAATCTGAGATTGAGCGACTTGCAGCATCAAAGCCCTTGCTGTGCATACACTTCCGTTTATACAGAGTATAATATAGTCGTGTTTGACCGGCTTTCTTTCGTGTTATTCTTTTACTTAGAAGGCTTATATAATATACTACCAAACGGAACACGGTAGTAAGCTCAAAAGGAAAAAGTAAAGTTATCCATTTATGTAACAATTATTCTTGCGTCTTGTACTCAGCTCAGAGATAAACATATTTCTGGGCAATACTTCATAATAGTTGAACGATTTGTTAGTTGAACTATTGTGGCAACATAAATTGTTATCTCATACTGAGTACAGGTTCTTAAAGTCTTCGAAACTAGTTTTCAAAGTGATTGCAAATAAGCATACAAGTATTTTTATCAACATAGAAAAAGTAAAATAAAAACGATCCTGCTTCAAGTTAACTAAAGTTCCCTCATCGTTACGTTTTCATATATATGTTTGCCTGTTTTTACCAATGAAAAATACGACTAATATTATCTTTCTATTTTGGTTTTTGGATCTAGCTGAACACGGTCTGTCAAACATGCAAGCACTTGAGATGTGTGATTCCATTTATAATATAAGAATATGTAAAAGATAAATAAAACCACAAAACTATAACTGATTATTTTACTGCCACATTTCTGATCTAATTTGTTATGTTCAAAAAGTAACAAAGAAAGTAAGATTTATCTCTTCCGAAGTGACCTGCATTCGACTGATTGCATAAGCCGAATTAACATTAACACCTCATATCACAAAAGCGAAAGATGATGATAAAAACTGCGGAAATTGCGTTGACCTAAAAATAAAAGTTCTAAAGCTGTGTTGCCATTGCAACACCCACACACACTCGCACACACACACACACACACACCGTATTCTTCCACTTCAAATATGATGAAAAGGTAAGCCCCGAGTATTGGACGGGGGGGTGGCATGGGTGTAAATGCGTGGAAAAACTCAAGGGTTAAGGTAAGTGGTCCGGCTCCAGTTCACCATACATACATATATGCAAATTGTCGGTGCTTTGCGAGAGCTTATTAAGTGCTTGCAAGTGCATAAAACGGACGACAGGACAACAAGCGCAGAAGGGGGAATGAGGTGGGTGCGCATTGCTTTTAAGTCAGCCACTCGGAAATGAGTAGCAAGTCCTCCAAAATGACAGCATTGAAATGAACAAATGCCAGACGGGAGGGACGCTATATTGCTTACACAGCTGGCCAGGCCAAGTCAAGTTGTTGCAGGATTGTGGCTACATGTAATTTCGTTAATTAAAAGGTGTGACAAAGGTGTGGAGCAGGCAAATGCTCAAATTTCCCAAGCAAACAACAAGCATCCTTCTGCATGTGCTGCTGGCTGGCTCATTTGCATAGGAAGAAGCAATGCTCAGACAGACAGCCAGACAAGGACTCAGGGATTTGCCGGAAACCGGAAATGACAAACAGGATGCTTCTTCTACATTCCAGTTAACTAAATGATTAAAGCCCGGGGAAATGGATGACCTTTTTAAACTTTGACTCCGCTGAGTGTCAGGCAGGATAGTTGAATTTATTATTTGAATTGGTGGAAAAACAAAAGCCAACGCCAGAAAAGTTCGCTTAACGTTGTTAGTGCCGACGCTAAGTCACTTAAGCTAAGTACATAGTTGATGTGGGTCAGTCGAGTGACAAATGGGAACTTAACAGACTGTTAATGTCAGAAAAGTTTTCAAAGGACCCAAGCTCGATTGAAATGGAAAGCTTTAAGCTTATGGATTTTAAGTTAGCTGTTAAATTGGTGCTTAACTTGGGTAAGGACCAAAAGCTCGCCCGAGCTGTAAAGCTTTTGCGGAACTTGGTAGGGGAAAGCTTCGAGAGCTTTAAAAAGGATACGTAGACATAAGTTGCCATAAAGGATAACAGAAACTGATGTCAAGTGTAAAGTTAAACGATGACGATTTACTCTAAAAAAGACTTTTTACACACAAAGCTGTAAAACGCAGTATAAGAACATTTTTATACGGCTTTGATTGCGAAATAAACTTTCGAGCAGCACTCTCGTTTTAACGCTTACTTTATATTTCCTTCCAAGGAAAAAAACAAAAGCAATGGAATACATGTTTGTTTTGCCGATAACTCGACTATCGTTTATCCAACATTCACCATTCCTTAGGCGTATCGTTAAATAATCCTGACTTCTAAATATGCTCAGAAGGTAAGAACCTTTTATCTATAAAACTGAGGGACTTATGACGTTTTTTCTAAATTCTGTGGGCGGGAGGCGGCGTGGCAAAAATATAAAATAATATAAAATTGAAAGTATGTTTGTATGTTGGTTCCTTATGGGCGTCTAAACTGCTGAACCGATCTTCACAAATTTTTCACAGTATGTTCATGTCGTTCAGGAAATTGTCATAGGCTATGTCTCATGTCTGTGACTTGGTCCAAAAACCGCGAAATTTGCAAAATTAAACCGTTCATCCGATTGCGAAGAAACTTTGGAGAATGGTTAAGTGCTTGCCCGGGAAGTCCTCTAAGTTGAAGAAGTGGGCGGAAAATGGTCCAAAATCCCCGAAATTTGCAAAATTCAACCGTTCATCCGAATGAAACATTGGGGATTGGTTAAACGCTTGCCGGTTAGGGTTTCTAAGTTGACGTAATAGGGGGGAAATGTACCAAAAACCGCGAAATTTGCAAAAAATTATACCGATCATCCGATTGCGATGAAATTTTACGGAATGGTTGGACGCTTGCAATCGAAAACTTCTGAGGTTCAAAAATCCGCGAAATTTCTAAAATAATCATATGTATATCTACGAAAGCGCTTAAAGCTTAGATTAAAATCCAGCCGTGGGTAAATGGACGATGCAGATTGAACGGCTGATTTTTGATATTTTTCATTTGAGCTTATATTATTATGAAGATTTCATAGACGGCAATTGTAGACTGGTTAATAGGAGGTGTATACCAAACTGTCAAAAAAGCCGCGAAATTAGCAAAGTTACAGTTAAAGCATCCATTTTCTCACAATGTAAAGGACCCGGGCGACGCCGGGTATTCAGCTAGTAGTAGTATAAAGTATAAAAAGTTGTTTTCCAATCGACGTCTGAGCCCTATGTCTATGAGTTCTGTTCTACGGACAGACAGACAGACATGACATGACATGACATGTCTTTATCGACTCCGCTGATGATATTTAAGAATAAATATACTTTATGGGGTTGGCGATGCTTTCATCTAGCTGCTACAAATAGTAGTAGTTTTAAATATATATATTTGTATATAGTATAATGGGATTCAGACAGCTCAAAGGGGCGAAGCCGAGCTCGTCTCAATCTGAATTATCGCACAATAGAATGGTAGCCACATTTTAACGCTGAATCCGAACTACAAAGCTTCGGAAGCTATTTCATGCATTGTTACTTGAAATCTGGCGCAAATGGCTAGTGAAGGTGACCGGGTGTGAAGTAGGAGAGGCGGAATCGAGCCCACGACCGCTTGCAAGGCTAGCACACACACTACCCATTGCAATGTGCCATAATGGCTACCATCATGCTGTAAACTTTTCTCCTGTTCAGCAGGGTCAAGTAAAGATAGTGAGGAGACCTCCTATTTTGACCTAGTAGATTCTTGTTAATTGACATGTGAGAATCTGTTGTCATTTGTTCGATGAATTCGCGTCCTAACAAAACCACATACAAGTATAGAACAAGATAAGAGCACCAAACCAAAGTTCACTTACAAGACGGTTTGGTTCATTATATCTACAAAGCTAATTCAGATATTTTTAAAACAGAAGTCTGCTGATGAAAAAAAAAATAATAAAAGTTTGTCTAATACTCACGAGGCATACGTGTGAAACATGCTGTACAAGACGTGCTCCACCATTCACATTATTGTACTTGTTTGCGTGTTTTTCTATAACTGATACTTAGTATTCGACGCTCGATTCTCAGCTCTCGATAGTCAGTGCTCGATACTCAATACTGAGTATTCAATACTCAGTATTCAATATTTAATACTCGAAACCCACAACTCAGTACTCAGAGCTCGGTACTCAGTACTTGGTACTCGAGGCTCGACACTCATTACTCAATACGTAGAGCTCGATCATATATACTCAATACTCAGTACCCGATAATCAGTACTCGATACTTAGTATTTGAAACTCTGTATTCGATACTTAATACTCGATAACCATAACTCGGTACTCAGTACTTGGTTCTCGGTGCTCTATGCTCTATGCTCATTACTTAATACGTAGAACCCGATTCTGTATACTCAATACTCAGTACCCGATAATCAGTGCTCTATTCAAAATATACAAAACTCTGTACTCGAAACATAGAACTCAATACTAATTACTCGATACTCAGTTCCCACTACCAAGTACTCGATACTCATTACTTCAAACGAGCTCGATTCTAGTTACTCCAAGCGTGTAGCTTGATTCTAGATACTCCATACGTTGAGCTCGATACTAGATACTCGATACTCAGTACTCGATGATCAGTACTCGATACTCAATATTCGATGCATAGAACTAAGTACTCCTACGCAGTTCTCCGTATCGGGCTTACTGGTTACGGGCTAATTCAGACCTGAGCAGTAGGAATATCTAAATTCTATGCCTGAACTCAGCCATGTTTTAGTACTTCCCATGGAACTCACTCAAGAGTTCAGCCATATAAAGAATGCCATGAATTCAATACCAGCCCTTCCGTTTCAAGGATGATTTAGATATGATTCAGTTTTGAGCTGAAATGAACGGTAAGTACTCAATACATATTCGATTCTTAGTACTTAATACTCGACCTCCATAAGCTCCTAATTATGCAATGATTCAGATCAAAAACCAAAAATCACAGCTGAATGTCCTTGTGGTTATTCATAGGTTATTAAAAAAGAGCCAATCGAGTGCTTGAGGCGGGTAGATAGCCATTTACTAGATAGACCATAGACAGATTTGTTTATCCCAGTCCCTTTAGTCGCCTCTCTAAGAAAATGTAGCTGGTTCGGTTTAGATGTTGCTGTTATTCAGGTTCTTTGTCCTATAAATATACATATCCTTGAAATTTGTAGATTGAATAGCATGAATCCCTTACTAAGCGTAAGGTGGAGTTAATTTTGGATATTCCGCAGTTGATACAATTTTTTCTGAGAATTAATTTTTGAAATACGTGAACCGCTATACCAAACCGAAGCCGCAGGTTAATTGGGTGGCCAACCATCTTTTCAACCAGTCCGGTGGTTCAACATATAATTTTAACCCTTTAACTGAAGCAGTCCTCCAACCGCGGTTTGCATCCAATGCTTAACGAATTACCTGCAATATGTGAGAGAGAGTATGATAAGATCATCTAGAGGCTTTCAACCACTTGAGATGGCTTCATGCTAAATCTTTATTACATCATTTGGAAGAGTCGATGAATCAAACCGGAACCCATGGCATCACATTTTCTAGACTACCCAGATTTCGAAGAATGGTTTTCCCATTGTTTGGGCTCAGAATTGATGCTACACCAGTTTATTAGACTGACAGCTCTTTTGTATTTGAATCGTTGGTATAGATGATAAGTTCGCTCTCTCTGATGAGAGATTCCAACTTTCGGTCCTCTCCACGTGAGTCAGAATCATCTAACCACTCTCAGAGGGTTGGCACAATGTTGTTTCTCTTCTTGTTTATAACTTGACTATCGTTCGTCCCATCCCTACCATTCATAATATGTCTATCTATAAAACTGTGGGGAATATGACGTTTGTTCTACTTGCTTTAAACTGCCTGCAACTAGAAGAAGTTTTTGTTTAAGATCTCTTTTGGAATATATTTTCTAGCTAAATCGTGGATAAATATCGTGTCAACAATCTGCTTTTTAGCTCAAGTAACAAATTCATTTATGCAGAGCTTATTGTTTACAATTTCCACATACAAAGCTGCCGAGTCAGCAGCCAAGCTCAGAGTTCCTGCCTAAGTTTGCAGGATGCAAAGTGAAGTGGCACTCGAGCAAATGCTGAGCCCCATACACTTGGTCTGGTAAATGCTGACACCAAAGACTGACTCAAGGGTTTTGCGGGCAAATAGTCGTCCACCCAATCCACCGCACTCTAACCTAGACTTCTTCTTGTGATAAAAGTCACTCGAGTGACATTTTTGAGCCTGCAGCCATAAAGTAAAAGGCAAACAAAGCAGATATGTCCCTCCCCTGCCCGCCCTGGAGAGCTGGAGGCTGGTAAACCTTTTGCAGCCGCTTTTTAATCGATTATTGTTGCACGTTATTGTTTGCCCGCAAATCCTGTCTGAGTGTTGCATTACAACAGAAAAAATGCAAATGCAGAAATGTCTCTGACAAAACATTGTACATTGAACTTGCTGCTGTATCATCATCAGCAGGAAGCACACAGAAGCGGGAGAACAGCTCCTCCTCGCGCTGTGACATCATTTTTAATAAATTTGTATTGCACAGATAGCAACCGAATTGTCAAGAGCTCATTTTTCAGCAACGCGTATGCCCGCCACTCGAGATAAGTGGAAGAGTGGACGGGGGGGAGGACCGATGACTCCTGGTTACCTTTGGGCTGTTTTACGCTTTTTTGTTTTCGTCACGTTTTTTTATCCGATTGCGCCAAGTGATCGGCGATAAAGCTGCACAAGCTGGCTCCTGGTCCTTGTGGCAAGAAATGCACGCGTCGGATGTCGTAAAAGTTGCCACCACCTTTGCGGAAACGCTTCTGAGCCGGAATGTGTGAACTTACCTGAAAAATATTAAGAATACAAAATTTGATTAGTTTATATTTGACTCAGGCTAAGCGGACATAAAAATTTTAAATTGCTCTTGAGAAAATTGCTCAAGATTGAGATAATGTTACATCCCAGTTATGCTCAGCATTCAGAGATATAACCAATTCATTTGGGACTTTACTTCTTCAATATATTAAGGTACGTAAAGCAAGAAACTCATAATTTAAAGCTGCTTTGTCACTCAACTCGCATTTATGCTGTGCAGCTTTCATCGCTAAGATGATTAAGCTATCACAAATTTCATCGAAAGTACCAACTTGCATCGTGAAAAGCTAAGAAATTTCGTTTCGCACCTCTATATCCACCCATTAATTCACTTTAACTCTTCAACTATATAAGCTAAAATTCCACAAATCGATATTTAAATTGGAAAATGTTCTACTTATTACTCAGCTAGGATTTTTTCAGACCATTGATTAAGAATTTATCTACTTGCCACACTAAATGGTATTAGAACCAACCATTTGTAGAGAAAGTTTACATATGATGTTCCGTGGCTTTTGCATCTTGAAATTTATTTTGTCTTCATAAATTCCAAAATCAATTATTCAGTAAGAATAAATATTGTTGTGAATATTCAGCAAATTGATTGCTTTTCTATTTCATCTGGAAAAAACTTAGACCGAATCAGGGTTCGAACCAAAATCTTTGGCGAAAAACCTCGAGCCATAGTTTTCCATACTCTTACGGTTGATAGATGCCGGATATTAATATTTTAGTGTAAAAATACCTATATTAACATTATTTGCGAAGTTTATTAAAAATGTGTCTATTTGTCTATTTATCTTTACAATAAACAGGTTGGAGATGCAGCCTTCAATAGGTGAACTCGTTCTTGAAAACCATTTGATTTGATAAGTGATATTAAAGCTATATAATTGCATCAAAAGTTTTTGGCGCCAGCTATTTGTAATCATGAAATGAAATGAGGCTACGAAAAAGGTGATATCTTTCGGATGTTACGCCCACATCACCCAAAACTTTGTGTTTTGAATCTTGAAGTTATTTGAGGATACTAATGGAATAAAAGACCGCTCAAAATCCAGCAGTCCGCGAACTGTGTGAACACCACAAGCCATCAAAGCCTAGAAAGTTCAAATTCGTCGAAATCCACTGCGCAAACAGAAAATCATGTCTCGTGAGCAAGGATAGCATCATCAAAAAAAAAACGCAATATGGCATCATAAATGAGACTTGGGACACAGGGCATACAAGAGACACACCGGCTACTTGCTTACAACAGCATTGAAACAAAAACTCAAAACAAAATCGAAATTATAGAGTCGCCAGTGCGCGAGCAATGCCCACTAAGGAATTCTGTTTACTGACGGGAAAATTATCATCATAGGGAAATCGTTCAACAAACAGAATGATAGAGTCACTTATGATTTGGTCACTAAGCTCCATTTTTGGTAAAAAGGAGTCTAAACATCTGCGAAAGTGTATCAATCCGACGTTTTGGAAAAGTCTGTAAGGCCTCTCAGCCCGACATTATTGCAGACAAGCCGTGAACCTTTCAACCAGACTTCGCTTCAGCTCACAAGGCAAAAACGACTCAAGCGTGGCTAAAAAACTAGGTAACCAACTTAAATTTTACGGATGAGTGTACCAGACCTAAATCTATTGATATAGAAATTGTGGTTCGTTCTGCTCTGCTCGACACCCAAATTTTCAGTCTTTGAAGCGCTCCCTTGTCCAAGCAGTGGACAAGTATCCAATGCATGGGGTGCGCACTGTGCAGGCTGATTTTAGTGAGACAACACAATCCCTAACACACTTCCATAAAAATAATCGATTAGTCTAAATCCAAAAGCCATTTCCCCCGGTGCATTGACCTATCCCAAAATGACATAAAGTGCTAAATAGCATAACCAAAAACTTGGTCACTGGCACACATGGTTAGGCTGTATTTAATACACCTTCTTCCCAACCATCCCTGAAAAAGTTCTCATATTGACTCACCAGATTAGCAGCTAATGAGGTATGAGCTCTTTTGCTCGTTCAACTTGTTTTTCGGCAACACTTACCTCTTGTTGAGCTTAAATCAATATAAAGAGAGTTGAGAGACCTCAACCCAAAGTAAAAAGTGTGAAGTGCTGCATATTAATAAACCCAGTGCTTGACGGATTCTCATGTCTCTTTTTTTTTTTGCTTTGCTTGTGAGGAAGATGTGAAGTCAGTCGTTAATCTGAGTCGAAACTGGCTGGCTGCTCTAACAAGAACATGAAATATTCCCAATAAAAATGGAAACTCAAAAGACAATGCTTAAATTTTTGAGACTGCTGCTCATATGCCAGGCAGGTGACTATCCTCATCATAATCATCGGCGTTGTCCCAGATTCGTGTCTAATGCACTTTCATTTTGCCAGTTTGTTTGTGGCTCGCTGCAGCAAAACTAGAAGCAAACCGAAGGGCGGCAGCGGCGGCGGGGGCGGACTTTTCTGATTACAGTGCTCCTCCGGAGGTCGATGCAGACAACAATCAATTGCAGTTGGCAAGTGTAAGGCAAGCTGGGGCCGCAGTGCAAGTAAAAGTGACAAATGAAGTGGAAAGTGCCATGATGATGGAGGGGCATGGGAGTGACAAGGCTGACACACAAATGGCAAAGCCATCATCCTCCGCCATCATAATGAGCCCCAACACGCTGCCAATATCGGAAAGGCATAACTTTCTCATCCACCAAATGGGCATCGATGGCAGCAGCGATGAGCAATTACTACGACTGCAGGACTACAATTTGCTGTACAATGCCGAGCGACAGACCTACTTCCAGTTGCATACCAGCAACCAGCATCTCACCATGATGATGGAGGCGAATCGTCGTCCCAACAACACTCGCCTACTGCAGCAAGCTGTGGGCAATACTCTAAGCGCTGCCTTTGGCTTAAATGTGGGAAACGGCAACAAGAATTCACCGGCATTGACCACTGAAAATGTTAAGCTCTATGATGCAAACTCGTTAAGGAATTCACGTTTTAATCCCTTCAATCCAACGCGGTGAGTAGGCGAGGGGGAGAAAATTAAAAACCGCTGAAGCTTTGCATCAACCTATTTTGATGACTTTGATTCTGAATCGATTGTTGGAATTCGCCCTTAAATTTATGCAATTTTGTACTCAGTCTGCAACTGGATTTTGAACCAAAGCGGTTCGTATCTGGAATTCCGTTTTATTCTGTAAACTGACAAGTTTGTCTGAGTCCGAAGTACTTTAGAGAAAATGGATGTGGTTTTCTTAAATATATTTTCCGTAGGGCTTTACAAAATTATAGAAATTTTGAGTCCTTGCGACTTTGAACATTTAATATTG
This sequence comes from Lordiphosa fenestrarum, assembly GCA_035044985.1. Taxonomy (NCBI): domain Eukaryota; kingdom Metazoa; phylum Arthropoda; class Insecta; order Diptera; family Drosophilidae; genus Lordiphosa; species Lordiphosa fenestrarum. Next base: position 53,490 of record JAWNNO010001504.1, on the reverse strand, counting down.
TGTGACCAAGTCGAGAAATTACAGATTTAAGAAACATCGCCTAATGATTTTCCTAGCTTAATTAAAACTATTTAGAGCTAATATTCCGAGTTGGATACTCAAAAGAGTTCACAGTTATCTAATGATTCGTTGAATACTGTTTTGAATAAGGAACGCAGTTTTAATATAGCAGGCTTTTACCTTCTAGACATATTTACTAGTCGGGATTTCTTATCGAACCAATAACGAATTGTGAAGGATCGGATGATCGGGAGTCCAGATATGAGCAAAAGAAAGCGCGCTGCAGAAGCGAAAGCAGCATTGCTTTCAGTTGAAAGAGAGCATACACTTTCGTTGGTCGTAGGAGTATATTACAGTTGGATTTCTCCGATTTTGCGAATGCTCGAAGTTTGAAAAGATATTGTTGTTGTTTTTATTCAACCATCATTTTGTCTCGTTTTTTTCGTTATTCCTTTACTTTAAAAACATTGTCATGCACTCTAAGCTGCTTAGTATATAATTATATGTGCAAATCACTTCAAGTTCATCGATTTTGAGAATCTCTGGAGTATCTTCTTTGGTTTTTTGACCAAAGGATTTGATTGTTGTAAAGCTTTCAAAAAGATCCAGTTTGAATTGATAGTTATACTCTGTACCGTAGGTACATAGAGTATTATAAGTTTGTGCAAAAGTATGTAACATTTAGAAGGAAGCATCTCCGACCCCATAAAGTATATATATTCTTGGTCAGCATCAACAGCCGAGTCGATATAGCCATGTCCGTCTGTCCGTCTGTCCGTCCGTCCGTCTGTCCGTCTGTCCGTCCGTCTGTCTGTCCGTATGAACGCACAGATCTCAGAGATGGTAAGAGATAGAGGTTTGACATGTATGGGACATATGCTTCTTATGTCTGCAGGCAGATCAAGTTTATTTTCAATTTTGGCCACGCCCCCTCCCGCCTTCGCAATATGGAAAAAACGTCATATCTCCCACAGATTTGAAGATAGATGGCTTGTTCCTTCTGGACATATTTAGTTATTAAGATAACTTATCGATCCGCTAAAGGAATGAAGAAGATCGGATGAACGGTTTTCGAGTTATGATCAAAGGATAAATTTTCTTGGTACAGAGTATGTTATAAATAGTCGGGCTTGACCGACTTTCTTTCTTGTTTTTAATATCGTTTTTTTAATTTTAACTAATTTTTATATTTTATTATAAATTATTTTAATTTTAATTTAAACATAAATTTTTCATACCTTTGGGATGACTTTCAGCTATGTTGAATGAAAACTTTAGATCCATTTAATATTAAATGAGTTTTATAATATCCAAAAGAGGATATTAACAAATATCCACTCCAAATGGATACCGAAATCATCCTTTTTCATTTGTATAAAAGCAATTAATTTCAGCCATTTTTGCCATCCATTATCAATTGCTAAGTGTTTCCGTTTCCATAAATCAAATGTGTTATTTGACGTTTACTTTCAAGTTTCCATTTATCTTAATAGACGGCAAAACGTTTCAACCGCATTCCGATCCAACAAAGAGATCGAAAGTGAGAAAAGTCCCAAAATATTTCTTTATTTTTGAATTTTAAATGTAAAACTTAATTTGAATTTATGAGACCGATTTCAACTAAGAGTTTGACTTTGCTGAAGTGGAAAATCCTGTGAGATGTGCAAAATTTTAATTGATTGCCTCATTCTAATGCGGAGTTGGCTCGGTTAAGGGTTCGGTTAACAGTTTAAAAGTCTCGGAATTCCGGGTTCAAACTGTATCGATTCGGAACCGTAAGGCGGCCCTACTCGACTTCGGTATACCCGTTACTTAATGGAATTAATGTTTAAAAGAATTTCTTTCTGTTGAACGAAGCATTAACATTTACGTACACCTATCATCATTATGTTAGCAAGCATCGCTTACTGCTCTGAAAAGTATGCAATGTTTTTAAATAACCTTTATAACTTGGCCATTTATTTTACGATCTTTATTGAAAGATTATTTTGAGGGTGAGGCAAAAATTTAAAGAAAACTTGATATGAGTGCAGACATTAGAAGTCTTCATACAAAATTTGATTGCTCTAGCTCTTCCAGTCACCGAGATCTCGGATTTCATACAGACGAACGGACGAATAGGTCTTTTTCGACTCAGCTGTTAATGTCGGGTTTTGGGTCGGAGATGTTTCCTTCTGCATGTCACATAAATTTGCACAACTTTGGCATACCATATTTTCTCTATGAGTAACGGGTATAAAAAGAGTCTGAAATGTTCTTCTTTTCACAGTCGTATCTCCTGAAGTGGGAATATATAGGAATTGGAATATATAGGAATTAGATTAGACAGCCTATTTCAGCCTATGTATATTTCAATCTAAACTGATGATAGAGGCGGAAGGTTCTTAAAACAGCTGCATCAATGGAGAAAGCTTACAAACCTTTCTTTTAGTCGCTTCTTTTTGGGTTAAGCTGAAGAGTACCCAATATTGTATGTATAAGCGGACGACAGACGGAATGTGAAGGAAAATAATGCTGACATGACCTCGAACTGGCTATAACTTTCCAAATTAACAATATATTTAGCAAAATTTTTGTATATCTAATCAATTTGAATTTGGTAAAGTGCTGCCCATCACCGTTGCGGTCGGTGCTGCCCAGCATAATTGTAAGTTTTGCTTGTTTTCCCTTTAACTCGATTATCGTTCAAGCGATTTTCACCAAATATTTGGCTAAAAATGCTATATCTGTGTATAAATCCATGGATATATTGGGGAGGGTGGAATTGCTGTCTTTTGCTCAATAAAAAGCTCCATATTTACCATATTTAATTTCCGCTACTTTCTACCTTCAGCATCATCATTCACGGCTGGCTGGGAAATGCCCACGCTAATGTGTACAATGCCCTTTTGCCCGCCTATATGAACCTGGACACGCAACATTTCAACATCTTCACTGTGGACTGGGGACGAGGAGCCATTGCCGACTATGTGACCGCCAGTTATCGGGTCAAGCCCGTGGGTCAGGCTTTGGCCAAATTTGTGGATTTTTTGCATCAAGAAGCGGGCATGCGATTTGAGGATCTACAACTGATTGGCTTTAGCATGGGTGCCCATGTAGCTGGATTGGCGGGTAAGCATGTGCAGACGGGACGAGTGAAGGTAATTAGAGCCCTGGATCCGGCACTGCCCTTCTTTCGCTATGCACAGGAAAAGGAGCGCTTGACGGCAGCAGATGCTGAGTATGTGGAGGTGCTGCATACGAGTGTGGGCAGTTATGGCTTCGATCGTCCGCTGGGACATGCGGATTTCTATGCCAATTGGGGCAGTCGGCAGCCAGGATGCTTTTGGCATGAGTGCAGCCATTGGCGGGCTTTTGTGTTGTTTGGCGAGAGCTTGCAGCGGCCCATTACGGCCAAAGGTTGCGTGGTCAGCGAATGGCCGCAGTTGATACGATCCCGGCGTTGTCCCCAGGAAACGGGGCACACACTCGAAATGGGCGGTGATTTGGGTGAACTATCAATGGAGGAGTTGGCCAGACGTGAGGGAGTATATTATTTTGAAACGAATGCGAAGCCGCCTTATGCCAGGGGGCAGGGAGAATAGAGTGTGTGTGTGAAAAAGGCGGAAGGGCCCATGTAATGAGCAAATGTGCAGTGCGCGTTTTTATTTCTAATTAGTAAGAGCATGTGTTTGTTTGTATGACTGACTGTTTGTGTGTGTGTGTGTGAGTGTGAGTGTTCATTTCTAAAAGCTGCCTGGCAAAATTAAAAAATGCTGCCATGTGTAAAATGCTTTTCAAACCCGTCACAAGGCTACCAGCAAAAATGTAGTTGAAAAAACTGGAGAGAAAAATAAAAACAAACTATAATGGAATTTTGAGCTCATAATTGAGTGCTAGAAAATAGAAGAAACCCGAAAGGACTACAACATTAAATTGATTAAAGTTGGGCTAAGAATCATACCTGCTGAATCCTTATGTAATTGCAAGCTGCTGGTGTCAGTTTCTGCCCACTCATACTTTAACTATTAAATATCCCACAGATTCACAACATACTTTCAGGTTCAGGCAGAATCTGCCCAAATGGCACACGGTTGACGCTAATGTGATTTTTACGCATCATTTGAGTGAGCAAGCAAATTGGCCAAAGGGCGAGGCATTTCGCCAAAGCAATGAGAAATTACCTAAGCAAATATTGACTAAAGTAAATACGTGCTGGTTTTTCCATTTTCGCTCTGCGCCGGCATAGAATAGTGCCAACAGCAATTACACTTTTGTTTATAAATAAATGTTCAGCTCACTTATGCGGAAGTGCTTAAAATTTTGGATTTAGATTAAATGTTGCCCAGTTTAAGGGTCAGCAGCTGCGAAGCTGAAATAGCTGATAAATTATATTTCACCAAGTTTCATAAAAAAGTTTCAGTTTTTGCACTATTCGTTGGATTCAACTTTTCTGATGTATAATAAAGTTTGCACGAGGATGGAGGAAACACAACATTGAGGTGTTGGCATCTAAATTATTCAAGAGCTTAAATTCAATTAAAAAAGTTTAAAAAAGTTTTCAAACGCATCGTGAAAATTGTTCGTGTAAGCAAACAGTTTGGTTAATTTTGTTTGCTGGACCAGTGCGATTAATTGGGTAAAGTTATTTGCAAATGGTAAATATGCTTGCCTGGATTGATAAATTCAAGTTTAATCTAAGTAAAGGGCTGCATCACTGCGGAAAACTCTTGGCAGGAGATTGGTATTTATTTGAATTATGTGAAACCCAACTAAGAAAGTTAGGCCTAACTATCCTGAAATAGGCAAGGTCACACTGATTTCCTAAAGTTTGACGCCAGTAAATTGAATCATACCATCGGTCTACCATTGCAGATCTAACTTCAGTACTTATAAATCTTATAAATCAATGGACTCAGCAGTCGGAAAAAGCAGAGAAAATTGGACTCAATATGTACATTTGGATCATTTGTTCTCGAAAATTGAAGAGAACATTCTGTTCTTACTTAGAGATATACGGCCCTGTTCCGAATTCCGAATCGGTTTTTGTGTAAACGTTGCATTGTAGAGCTTAAACATAGAAATGTTATAAGGAAGGCGACAAGCATTTCAAAGGGATCAGGTTTGAGAAAAATCGGAATTGCTTCAGCAGTTGAAACCGACAGCTCAATGCCAACTGGATTCAATTCGACTAAAATAGACGACCTGATCTAGTAGGCACAGCCATTTTCCTTACTTTTCATAGAAAAGTGTTGGATTTTAAGTACAAAAACTAACGTTTACACGAAAACCGACTCGGAATTGGGATACCCTGTTCCCAGAAATATTATTTTCTGAACACAATTTTTCCCTCTGTCTACATCTGCGCAGTCTGCTCAGAAATAAGCCCATCTGCCTATTTACATTTTAGGGTGAGGGAGTAGATAGCAAGTGGGTGTAGCGAAATCAGCCACTTTGAACTCACATTGTTTCGCTGTAAAGTGCAATATTACTGGGCAAAGACAAGTTAAGCTAAGCTAAGCGTGTGTGGCTCCAAAGTACTGTAGTAGGAGTCAGCAGAGTCAGAGTGAAGAATTGAACTATTATAAAACAGAAACCGCTTTTTGATTAAAGCTCAAATTTCATTGTTACAAAACATTATCTTTCCATTCCACACCATTTGCCTCCATCCACCATTACACACCCGGTCATCTTCACCATCAATTGACGTCGGCTTTAAAGCCATTAAAAAGCTTCTCAAACTTTGCCGTTCGGATTCCGCGTTAAGCTGTAGGTCGCTTTCTAAAAGCACAGAAGATAAAAGATTGAGAGATACCCGGCTTGTCGATTTGGAGCTTTAAAGTGAATTACACAGGGCAACAGCCATTTTGGAGCAAAATTCTGATCTATTTTTGTCCACTGATTCCAAAACTAGTCTCGGTTTGGCGCCATCAACTCTGTATTTTAAGATATCTTTTAAAACTAGCTTTGTATACTTTCAGAATTTTTTAAAATTATAATAATTTCTGGATTTGTCTTATGGGACAAAACACATGGCAATGCAGCCTTAATACAGCATCCGCAAACCCGAAAGTGTCCATATTGGCCTTTAAAAATGATTTTTTCTTCGTTGATGGCATAATTTTCAAATTTATTCGTCATGTACAAGCTGTGGTCAAATTTTAATTAGAGCCGCAACTGCATATAGCCCAAAGGCTCTTCTATTTTCACAAATTTTGCTGCATACATATCAGTTGGATGGACAAAGTTACAGCCTGTCAAACCCGTAGAAATTAATTAAAATTTATGGCATGACAGATAGATTAATAAACCAAATGTACTTAGGAATTATTGAAAGCCTACCTTACATGGATCTTACATTAATAGTGAAGTAATTGTCCGATAATAACATTAGACTCAGGCAATTTTCTCCCTCCTGCCCCCGCAATTTAAGAAAAACGACATATTTCCTACAATTTTAAAGATAGAAGTTTCGTACCTTTTGAGGATATTAATAATCAGTTTAGAGTTTTATCGATTCGCTGAAGGAATGGTGAAGGTCGTATAAGCGATAGTCGAGTTATAGGGAAAACATACATTTATAATGGGCAGCACTGGCTGGAAACGCGATGAGTAGCACTTAACACTTTGTTCGGTAAATAAAAGCTTTGGAAGGTACAGAGCAGAGGTACAGAGCATTTTTCTAGTTATTCACTATGAATTGGAGCTGCAACTGATAACTGACCCATCTTAAAGAGCTCATGTTAATGTTAGGCTTGTGGGAGTACTAAACGTTGTTTTTCGACTGCATAATGCTAATATGTCAGAACGGACTGGATCGGATACCTATATTTTGTGGCACAGACAAAGTAAACTTTGCTTTTTCTTTTTTTGTTTTATAAGGACCCCCTCCCACGAGAGGAGAAATTTGGCAGAAATGAAATCAGAGCACCTACAACAAACATTTGAAACGATACCCAATTTAAAGTGTTTTTCTTTCCCCTTCCATCAAATCGGAAATCAACTCGGTACCCTCAAAATCCCTCAAGTACTGATTTTTAGTCAGAGTTAGTCAATTCTGCCGGTCAGATTTTCTTTTTGCCTAAGAGTGCGGTGTACCTTTAAGAAAACAGCTACTTTTATTTGTTAAATGAGATTTAGCTGAAGGTATGACAATCAGCGGTCATTACGAATAGAGCTTTTGCTTTTGCATCAAGAGTTCGCAACTTACTAAACCAGCGATGTTCACCCATAGCACCCAAGGGCCGAGCGCAATCGGGTATTTCATGATGCAACAATACAGGTGGGGCGGCGTCAGTGTGATGCGTACTTTTGTCAAAAGCTTACGCTTCAAAAATATGCGCTGCACTGAACGTGAAGGTACTTTGCAGAGAATTCACACTTACGCCTCCTTACCTCTCTTGTTGTATCATGGGCTATTTACACCAGCGATGTTCACCCATAGCCCCCAGGGGCCGAACACTTTCGGCAATTCACGCCGAATGCTTGCCGAAGTAATGCTACTGTGAGTGTCAGAGAGAGAGAGAGAGAGCGTCAGAGAGCCTTTCTTCTTGAACATCCCTGATTTACACGCACACGAGTTGAGCGTATTCCGAAGCAGAGCGTAAGCAGTGCTCTCTTTGCTTGCATTCGCTGCCCAGCCTTCGATAAGAGCAGTGCGCAGTGCACAGCGCAATACTCTCACTTTTTGGTCTCGCTCTTCTTGAACATCGCTGCACTAAACGCATGATACAATAATGAGGGTAGGGTGCTTGCAGTGAGCGCCTTCAGCAAATTACTTAAAACGTTTCGCGTACTCTTGAAGCGTGAGGTTTGTCGCGCAAGAGCTCGACTTAAAAAAAAAAATTAAGCGCCTTACCTTCTTTGTTGTATCATGACTAAACGTTTGACGGACTGAGCTGAGAGCACACTGTGAGCTTTAGCATACTTATTATCACTCACTCTCACCACCAGCTTGACAAAGCGAAGCTTTTTGTTTTTAAAATCTATTAAGCAGTGTGTTCGATTTCACTCGAGAACATTTTTACATTTCTGGACCGATTTGGCTTTTTAAGCAGGTTTCAAATCTCAAATGTATACACGATAGCTCTTCCGACTGTTTCGCTCAGCTGAGAGTTTATACACCCGTTACTCGAAGAGTAAAAAGGGTATACTAAAGTCGTGCAAATATATGTAACAGGCAGAAGGAAGCATCTCCGACCCCATAAACTATATATATTCTTGATCAGCATCAACAGCCGAGTCGATATAGCCATGTCCGTCTGTCCGTATGAACACCTAGATCTCAGAAACTAGAAAAGCTATATATGTTAAATGTAGACGACTATTGTCTCTACGAAGATCAATATGTTACAAATTTTGGCCACTCCCCCTCCCGTCCCGCAATAGAAGTTATCGAACTCAGATTTTGCAGAGTAGTGTATGTGGCCAATATAAACAATCTCTCAAATTTTCATAAAGATCGGATAATAAATGGTAGAGCTAAAAAAAAACGTTGCATACTTATTTGAGCCGCATAAGGTTATTAGACACTAATTGCCCTGAGTAACGGGTATTTCGAAGTCGGGCAGTCCCGACTTTAACTTACGCCCTCGTTTTGAAAGCTTTCGAGTCAAGTGCCAACTGAGAAGAGAGCTAATTTGAAGCTTTAAGCTTTACGCCCTGGCGAACAAATGCTTCGACAAATGCATTGAAAGTAAGCGCACTCCGAGATCTTTTCATAACGAAATTAAGAAAGTTTTACAACAAAAAATATGAAAGCTGGTAAAAGGAGTATAAAAAAGTTAGAATTTAGACTGAATTCGGTTGAGAACAAGGAAAACTATAAAGGTAAGAAGATTGGTACAGAGAAATCATGTGAGCTGGCTGTGACTTATTTCTCGTCGTTCATTTCACTTTTTGATACTGAGTTGTGAAGTACCATTAAATATACGGATTTTTCATGGTTATTTTTTGAAGAAGCTTGAAATATTTTCTTTTTCTTTCTGAAGACAACTTTCTTCGCACAACTTTTTACCCAGCACACTTGCCGGCGCACAGAATTCGCTTACCACAGCATAGATTCTAAGTAGTTCATGTTTATTCCAGTTGTTCAACTTGGTACTTTCTTTTCACACACTGCAAAATAACTTTGCGAAACAAACTCAATTTAGAAAATGTTTCATTCACCGAGAACTGAATGTGATTTATGCACTAAGTATGGTACAGTCAGCGATATTTAAATGTGTAGGCCCCGTCGACTGTTGCCGGTTGTGCACTGCAAAGCAAACTGAAATTGTCAGCCAGTTGGAAACAAAAAAAGCGCTAATTTGTGTGTCTTTTAGCCCCAAAACGGGTAGGGGAGAGAAGCCTTTGAAATGTGCCCCGCACTTGAGCCAAAGAGTTGACGAACAAACTGAACACAGAAACCGAACTAAACTGAACTGAACTGCAACTGAACCGAGCTCAGGCCCAGACAATGCATTCCTAATTCCTGTTGGAGGGAAGGCTGCGGAGAGTTTGCTGGCTTAGTTGGTCTTGTCATTTGCCAGCCATCCCACCTGTCATAAAGTGTCGCGCCTTGTGCTTCCGCAACCTGTTCCTCCCTTCCTGCTGTGGCTGGCCAACAGCCTGCGTGCTTAACCCGCAATGGCTTCCGGCGCACGCACTGTCAGCCAGGCTGGTAGGTAAAAGCACAAAAAGCGCATATTACTTTGCCCACTTAGCTGCCTTGCAATGCTCTGGCTTTGCAGTAATAAGCAGCAGGATTAGTCTTTGAGTGCAGCCTTGAGCAAGTGAAGCAACTGTCAATGCCATCATCAAAACCAAAAAAAAATAAAAGCCATGAGCAAAACCTGAAGTTTGTTTGTTGACAATGGGGGTTGGAAGCCCCATGCACCCCCATGTTCCCCCATACATGTGGGCAGTTTTCTTCACTCGGCGGGTGTGAAAAACGGCAACAAACATCAGCAGGTGGCCTTGGTCAATAGCCCAAAGCCAAAGCAGGGCAGCACACAGCTGGACACCCTGGACGGCAGTGGCAACAAATGAACATGGAGATGAAAGGTGAAAGCCAAGAGAAGGTTTATTTAATTGAAAGCCTGACCTTCTGTAGATAAAATGGACTATTAGAAAATGGAAATGTGTGGGCAGGCTGCTTTTGAAGAGACTAAAAATGTGAATTTAATGAAGAGAATTGAATCCAAAAAAAAAGAGAAGGCAAAGCTAACTTCGTCTGTGTTGAAGATTTAAAACACTTGAAACCAATCGTTCCAATGTCAGGATATAGTCATCCGATATGGGGTGGTTCCGACAACCTATTTCCTATATTTAAAATAAGTGTTCCCAATTAGGGACTCCGATCCTACGATCTTTTAGGGACTTTTAGTTTAGATTCGAGCAAATGAATATGAAAACATTGTTGGATATGCTGAAATTGGGACAAAACACTAGTCACCAGTCAGTCAGTTGCTTGCTTTCTGATGATAATATTTAGTTCACTTCTTCTTTCATTTCAAAATATGTCAACAGGATTTTCACTGCTCTTTAAGATCAATTCAGTTGATATTGACAAACTTTTCGAAAAACTTAAATCATTCAATCAAAGAGATTGGATTTATTGCTGTCGGCTGATTGTCGGTTGGTTCACTTTCTAAAAAAACGTATCCAAAAATGGTTTATTAACCTTACCTAGTCTAAGGGTCGATTTATGACCTAGGATCACGAAGCACGAACGGCAGGATCACCTAACTCGCGGTGTTGCAAATAACAACAAAGAACGCAGGGAAATATTAAGCTCTCAGCATGCAAAAGACCGGAGGTGCATGTGGTAAGACCTTAGACTGAAAACTGTGATTATTTCTTCATCATCTATGAGTAAAAACTAAGTTTCAGCAACGTAAGCTTTTCAAAAATTAACGATATTATACGCTCAGCATCAATTTTTATGCTACAGTAGCAGCTGAAAGCAGCGCTGCAGCAGCAAATTGTTATACTCTGTACCGTAGGTACATAGAGTATTATAAGTTTGTGCAAAAGTATGTAACATCCAGAAGGAAGCATCTCCGACCCCATAAAGTATATATATTCTTGATCAGCATCAACAGCCGAGTCGATTTAGCCATGTCCGTCTGTCCGTCTGTCTGTCTGTCCGTATGAACGCACAGATCTCAGAGATGGTAAGAGATAGAGGTTTGACGTGTATGGGACATATGCTTCTTATGTCTGCAGGCAGATCAAGTTTATTTTCAATTTTGGCCACGCCCCCTCCCGCCCCCGCAATATGGAAAAAACGTCATATCTCCCACAGTTTTGAAGATAGATGGCTTGTTCCTTCTGAACATATTTAGTTATTAGAATAACTTATCGATCCGTCAAAGGAATGAAGAAGATCGGATGAACGGTTTTCGAGTTATGATCAAAAGACAAAATTTCTTGGTACAGAGTATGTTATAGTCGGGCTTGACCGACTTTCTTTCTTGTTTTTTATTATAGCTCGACCGTCGCTCATCCGTTCTTCACCATTCGTTTGGCGGATCGCTAAATAATGTTGATTACTAAATATGTCCAGTATGTGCGAACTTTCTATCTATTGAATTGTGGGAGATATGTCGTTTTTCTTAAATTGCTGCGGCGAGAGGGGCCGTGGGGAAAATTGAAAAATAAACGTAATCTGCCTGCAATTAAAGGTAGCTTTTGTTCCATACAAGTCAAACCTATATTTCTTACTATCTTTGAAATCTGTACGCTTATACGGACAGACGGACATGGCTAAATCGATTCGGCTGTTGATCCTTTTGGCTACTTCAAACTTAATATACCCTGTGTACCTCTGGTGCAGAGTTTTAAAATACATAGAATTCACAAAAATGTTTCAAATCTTTATTGTAGTCGATAGAACGATTTATATATGTATCGAATAAATTCTTCACAAAATCAAACTAGGGTTGCCGGATATTTCCAAAATGTCTATATCGATTTTTTTGTCGATATTGAAAAAGTATCATTTTGATATATATATTTTTGGGTAAAAATATCGATAGTATCGATGTTTTCGATATTTTCACAAAATGTGTCCACATGACTATGTGGCTTTACAATAAGTAAGTCTTTTGAGGTTATTAAGCTGTCAAAAGATTTTATTTTTATTTCATTCATAAAAAAGGTTCTGGAAACTTATTATACCCTTGCAGAGGGTATACTGAAATTGTCCAGATGTTTGTAACGCATAGAGTGAAGGATTTCCGACCACATAAAGTATATATATTCGTGATCAGCATGACGAGCTGAGTCGATATAGCCATGTCCGTCTGTCAGTCCGTTTGTCAATCTGTTTGTATGCTGTTTCCTCCGTCAGCTTCAAAGCTGTCGCCACCAAACTTTGCACGAAGTTTTTTGGTGTAAGTACGCTGCACATTTGTCGGAACCGGCCGGATCGGCTGACTATAACATATAGCTGCCAAAGGAACGATCGGTCGAAAAACTAGTTCTAGTGAGAAAAACCTTTTTTGTTTTCAATGCAAACGTCTCCAAACTTAGTATTTACTAGTTTTCTATGCTTCTTCACGATTCTGCCAAGTTTGGCCGAAATCGGACATCTATATAGTATAGCTGTCATACAAAAGTAGAGTCAGAAAAGTAGTCTTACTGAGAAAAACTTGTTTGTTTTCAGTGGATATGTCCTTAAAATTAGTTAGAAAACTTGCTGCAAGGGTATACAAACTTCGGCCAAGCCGATGTGAACTTTCCTCTATTTTTCATGATTTGATATTGATGGGATTGAGAAAGGATGCGAAAACGTTGATTCCATATTTAATGCATTCAGGAAACTTCGATTTTTTGTACTAAAGTGATGTGATTTAAATTCATAACTTTTAATAAAGAGCTTTGGAGCTTAAATAAAAAACTTTTACAGCTACATCCACGAAATGTAAAAATTTTTGTTTTTACCAATAATCGTTAGGCATTGAGCTTCCTGGTGTAACAAGATATGCCAATCACTAGTCAGAAAGCACTGGCAAAGCGTCTGTCATTTCTATCCAGACCAGATTGAACATGCTTTTAAATTCGCCTTCAAAAAATTAAAATATACTTAATCTGCCTGCAAGTAGTATAAGAAGTTTTTCGTACCATACATGTTGAACCTACTACCATCTCTGAGACGGACAGATAGTTGGACGGAAAGACGGACACAAAATGTATACATTATGGGGTTTGGAGATGCTTCCTGCTGGCTGTTACATACACTTGCATATCTTAATATACTCTGTGTGCCTTTGGTACTCACAACTGAACCAATTTTAATCTTTGGGCAGAAAAGTAAGCTAAATGAACTTTTATCCATCCCCCTACTCCACCCTACTCCTATTCCTCATAAATCGGTGCACTTTGGCACAAGGTAAAACCAAAACCCACTGCAGCGAAAACTTTTGGTAGCTGCCATATAAAATCCAACTGGCAGCAATTACATCATTTTACAGACAATATCAAATTCTACAAGGTCTTTGGGTTGACAGAGCCAAAAAAAAAAAAAAATGAAACCACTTGAACTAAATTTCAATGTAAAACTCAAGCACACACACACACACACTCAAACAATTAGCCATAAAGGTATGGGTGGGGTAAGGGAGGGGTCTGCGTCGGGGCGCAGCGAGCGTTGTCGGCAGCTGAAGCCCTATGAAAAAGTTTCAGTTTTTGCGCAAACAAATTGGATTATTCGATTACGTGTTTGTACAAGCGAAAGCAGGTGAGGCAAGTCGAGGAAGCTTCCAGCTGGCAGAGCGGCCAAGGGAACAAGTTTTAAGGGCGGTTGATTTGGTTTATCCAATTTTCTAAAAAACACAGCTTCTGGTTGGTTTTGATTTATGTGGTAGAACTCAAAATTTGGCCACTCAAAGGAAATTGGAACTCGGTTAATAAAATGAAGACATTATTCAACCTGCGTCGTCGATGTATGCAGTTCCCGGCCAACACCACGAACAACCTTGTCTACAGCTGGAATTTATTGTTTCAAGCCAGCTTAATTGTTGACACTTTATTGTTGTGTGGGTGGTGCAAGTATTTTCATTATATTCACTTCAAGTGGAGACTTTGATTGTCAGCTTTTAAATTGAATTTTTATGTGCTGGTTGGCGTCTGCTCAATGGATGCAGGTGTTTGGCAATTTGTTGAAAATTTATTGCACATTGATATATTTCACTTTTAATTTCCCAACACTCAATGACCCGCAGCTATCGGCTTCTCTCAAGCGCACCGAGATTTTAGTTGAAATTTAAAGAAAAGCTCGAAGGGAAAATAAACAAACAAACTCACCAAACACGAAAAAGGCGTTCGAGTAAAGTGTGAAGTCCAAGTGGCAGCAGGGTTAAGTATGTGCAAGTTGTATGCAAAATCGATAAATTAAGCCCTGGGGTGAGGAGAGCGCTTTTTTGCTGACTGGTAGACAATTAACCCTTTACGTGCCAATTGGTTGCTAAATAAATTAGCACACACTTGTTTGCATGTGTGTGTGTTTGGGTGTGTACTGATTGAAAGCTACTCGTTGGGCACAACAAAGTCAGCAAAAGTCGGCAGCAACAACAACTGCTGGCATTTTAATTGGCCTGCGCCTTGAAGTGGGCCATAAAAAGTTCACTTGGCCAACTTTAAAGGAAACAACCGACGATTTTCATGATGAACATTAAATCTGCCTACGGTAAGGCTGAATCGCCTTTCTTTAGCACGTAATTTAATTAAAGTTTATGTTCACAATTTGCCTTTTGTATTATGGAATTAATGAGGTTAAGCAAATAAAATTGCGCATACGCCATGTGTGACGGTCGAAGCAATACACACGGCTGGCTTTTATCGAGTGAGTCGAATAATGTGGAATTGGTAGCAGTGGTGAGTGAAGGTTAAAAAGGAGAAGGCCATTTTGGCTGGAGCCTGAACCAGGCCACAATAAAACTAGAGGAAGGAAAATATCAGTAAACAGAGTATAAAAACGGCGCACAAAAGTAGCGTCATTCTGCTTCTTGAAACCCTGCTGACAGCTCTACGAGAAATAGTAACAGGCTTGTACAAAAAGCCAATTCGTTTCTTGAAAACCCATTTGAATAACTCTTTCCAACTAAGACTTGAGTCGATGATTATATAGAAGTTTCGAAGAGCGAGTGAGCGCCGAAAACGTATTTAAGAAATCTATTTTAGAATCAATGAATCATCTTTAGAATCAAAATTGTTAAAACACGGGCGATATATGTATTCCGAATTCAGCACTAACTCTTTAGTTAGTTGATTTAGCCATCGCCCAGCGAAAAAATGCTTGAGATTTCTGCCCTGATGGTATGTGTTCAAAATGACCATATTTTGTACCACCCAAAGGTATACAATGTTGAGAATTTTCATGCGAATTCAATACAATAGGCCAACTAACTATTGTGATTGTGAATACCATATTTTTGGGCAGTACACCGTTTAGTGATTATGTTCACATATAATCAAAATGCATGGCTGTGGTACAGCGGGTATTTCTTCCAAAACTTACACATCCAGTCACCTTCTTCAGCTGTTGGCAACAGATGTGAAGAACCTAGCCTTCAAAAAGCTTCTCAACTTGTGTCGTTCGGATTCGGAGTTAAACCATAGGAGCTTTTCTCTTGTGCAAAAATTAGAAGCACAGAAGCCAAGAAATTGAGAGATGCTTAGCTTGCTTAGCTTAGAAAGAAAACGTATAGTAGGACGAAATAGGCATTTTCAGCAACTTTATGCTCAAACTGCTATAAATCTAGATATGAATCATTTCCGAAAACAGATTGACGAATGTCACACGAAAATCATCTAGAATTACCACTCAGAAAAAAAGGTTAAGTCGGTCTATATTTGCAAAAAGTATCCTATGTACGCCTAAAGATATGCATCTTATTGATATTTTTACAGACGAATGCGATTTGATACTAAGAATAACCGTTTGAGACTAAATATCGTGACCATTTTCCTTAATATTATGATAAAAGATGTAGTAGGATAGGGTACTTTAAGGTTAGTCTATTCACAGCCACTCTGGCTGTGCGGTACTTTAATCTACTTTAGTTAATTTTTACATTGTCATATCTATAAGTTAGTTATTCTTTGGTTTATCGATATACATTCTAGCCATACTTATTAAGCACACATTGTTATCGATAAGTTCTAGGATTGCCAATAAGCCCAAGCCGACTGAGTCTTGATCGAGCATCGAACGAAAGTGGAAGCGTGTGTTTTGTGTGTTGCCCCAAAGGTCATTTGTCTCCCACAAAGATTAGTTTTATTTGTTCATAAATTGATGATAAACATGTTGGAAGCCACGCGTTCAAATTGCTTTTAGATTGGCATTCGCAATGACAATCAATAAGTCCCAAAGCCAAACGATGTCCGTTAGCATCGTAGATTTGGGCACACCTTTTATTTCAGTAGGACATATATACGTTGCATGTTCTTGCGTGGGCAAACCATCGGGCTTATTTGTGTTTGCCAAGGGGGAATGACAAAAAACATCGATTGGTTATTGAAATTAACATATTGCTTTTTTTCTCATCAAATTAATGAAATACATTAAATTACTAAAATAAATGGTTCGTATTTTTGTTTTGTTTTAGATAGCATCCATACAATAAATTCGTTTTTTAACATAAACGCCAAAATATTCACTAGAACTGACTGACTGACAGCTTGTTATACTCTGTACCGTAGGTACATAGAGTATTATAAGTTTGTGCAAAAGTATGTAACATCCAGAAGGAAGCATCTCCGACCCCATAAAGTATATATATTCTTGATCAGCATCAACAGCCGAGTCGATATAGCCATGTCCGTCTGTCCGTCTGTCTGTCTGTCCGTATGAACGCACAGATCTCAGAGATGGTAAGAGATAGAGGTTTGACATGTATGGGACATATGCTTCTTATGTCTGCAGGCAGATCAAGTTTATTTTCAATTTTGGCCACGCCCCCTCCCGCCCCCGCAATATGGAAAAAACGTCATATCTCCCACAGTTTTGAAGATAGATGGCTTGTTCCTTCTGGACATATTTAGTTATTAGGATAACTTATCGATCCGCCAAAGGAATGAAGAAGATCGGATGAACGGTTTTCGAGTTATGATCAAAAGACAAATTTTCTTGGTACAGAGTATGTTATAGTCGGGCTTGACCGACTTTCTTTCTTGTTTTATTATACATAGTTGGGTCCGACGGCGACAATATTCACTACAGGACTACATCGCCAATTTTAGTTCAGCTTATTTCGAAAAAATGCGATTTTTATCATGGTTGCCATGGCTATTCACAGTGCCAATTCTCCCATTGCTTGTCTCGGATTGCTAATTGCAAAACCAACAAATAAATAACTCTACGTATTTTATTATTCTTAATCAAACTCGCCACAAATACAATTGAATAAGTACGGTTTATGCTAGAGGTGGCAAAGTCTGTAGGTCTGCTTTTGTCCTGAAGCTACGGGTTTCAGTTAGAAAGCTTTTATTGGCTTAACTCGCCAATGGGGCCACTTTTTAGCCAAGCCATTTCACCATATGTGTGTGCCACATTCTTGCACTTTTCTTAACCATTTGAGGGAATGTTACAACTCGTATTATGCAAATGCACAGCGATGCAAAAGAATGCCACACATTGCCGTAATACAAATTGAACGGTTGTACATTATAATTCATGACACATGCAATACGATTTTTGGCATTCCTTAAATGCAATCGTTCGTTCCAACGTTTAACAATGACATTCACTGCCCCCGAAAACTTCCTCCCCCACCTCAAAAAGCTTCTGCAACTGCGGGTACTGAGCAAACATCGAGTTGTCGAGCTGCACTATGCCCAAGCGCTTGTGTCCGAGTCCAAGCCCAAAGGGGGAGTTGGGGAGCATTTTTGTCGCTTGTTGGCATTTCTGCTGCACAGTTTTCTCCAATTTTTTTCGTGTGTGCTTCTTTTATTTACTTAAATTGTAAAACATGAGTTTGTATTTCATTTTGCATACGCAGAAAAAATGGAGCAATTTAAGCCCAGATTTTGGCACATTTACCATTTATTGGCTGTCAGAAAAAACCACACAGAAGTGCTTAACTAATTGCTCAATTGTCGGTGCCAAACAGATTTTAAATTCAGAATTTTTCCGCCACTTAAATTGAAATTCAGATTCCCCCTTTTCCCGATTTTTAATTTCCCTAATTAAATGTAAAACAAATTTTCAGGTTATTTAAACACTTGAGCTGGCAGCTGCTGAGCTAAAACAACAACGAGAGTCCACTCGAACTCTGGCGAAACTCAACTCAATTTTTTTTTTTCGCTTTCCGCGCGAGGCATCTCAACTCGTTTGTATGCCAATTATAAAGCCGCATGAGCTGGCAACCAAGTTAAAGCTGCGCATCAGAAAATGTTTTCCCCTAAGTGGAATTTGATTTAATTGAGAGTGGAGCGGTCGGAAAGCCTCTGCCAGACTTTGGTTTAGGAATAATTTTAAAGCAGTTGTTGCATTTCGCCCAGGTAAAAGGAATTAACTTAATTTACGAAAGAGCATATGAGAATTAAATTTAATGATGCTTAAGCTCTTTAGTCGATGCAGCAGCTCGTCTCTGTGGTTTCATAAAATCAACATTAATGCGCTTAAATGTGCAAACGTCAATGGGAAGCAACTTTATGTTGCCTACTTTTTGGGACGGGAAGTTGAAATAATCTTACCCCAAATAAACAGCGGATTCATTGTACATATCCCTCGATACTAACCTGTAAGAGACATATAGAAATTTATTAAAGCGAGTTCAATTCAAAAGACTGGTGCAAATCTAAGTCTAAGCATTAACAAAGTTAACTACGAAATGAGGTTGTATTTTGGTTTGTTGTGTATCATAAACAGCTTACAGGCAAACTTAATTTTGTTTTTATTCGTTTTTTGCACTAATGCTGCAAATTGCATTTCCCTTTAGGGGTTAGACGTTGCCTGACGAGCAAAGTTGTGCTGGGTGGGAGAGAGAAAATCTGCCAACTAAGTTCAACACTGTGCAGTCTATGAAAAAAAGCGCAACAAAACAACGAGAAGAGAATTAAATGAAAAGCGGAAGTTGAAGTGTCATTAGAACGAGCAGACAAGCACAGGAAGAGCTTGCGCCAGCGTGGGTGTGCGAAGCTTTGGGTGTGTGAGTGCGGCTGTCGTATCAAATGCTATTGATTTAAGGTGCTGTCAGAAGTGCAATTCTTGAGTTGGTGCACAGGTTTAATATCAAGCAAGTTACTAGGTTCGAAGCATGTCGTGTTTGGAGTAAACTTCATTGGATAATTTCCGAACTTGATCGGTGCACAGTGGTTGCATGTGGTAGAAGAAGTAGGTTTATTGATTACTTGAATCAAATGCATATTTCTGTGAGCAAGCAGGATGATTTCTGAAGTCATCTAAGTCTTTTTGTCCGACCTTCTTGCTTTAATTCTGCTTGTAAGCTCGATTAGAAAAATATGTCTAAAAATTAAATTTAAACTTCAGAAAATTCGCTCCCGGGATCAGTGAAACCTGCTCCCTAACTCAGTTTACAAGGTAAATAAGGTAGATTGCCGCAAATTACAGCTGAATTAAACGCCCTCGTCAAGCATGGGTAATGCTAAACTAGTTCAGGCTAATTACTTTTCGCACAACAAGACGGTACGTTGGCTCTATACTAACAAAAAGCAGTAAATGGTTATCCAAAAATCTATTTTAAGAGTTGCCATTCACTCTCGCTTTGACTTTGCTGTATAGTTTTCCGTGGCCGAGCTACATCTCCAAGATCCTAAAAAGAATCATTTCAAATATTGATTTTGTCAAAATAACTAGGACCCTCCCTGGACTCTCAGGTAAGAAAAGTGGACAAATAAAACAAAATTGAATGATCTATTAAAAACAACACTGTAGCCTGTAGTAGTGGTGCAGAGGGTAGTGTGCGTGCCCGCTGTGCAAGGGGTTTTGGTTTCGAATCCGCCTAGGGACATCTAATTAAAAGATTTCTTTTTAAAAAACTTACACACCCAGTCACCTTCACAAGCTATTGGCGCCAGTTTTGAAGAAACTTTGCCGTTCGGACTTGGCGTTTAACTGCAGGCCGCTTTCTCTTGCGTAAAAATTGGAAGCACACAAGCCAAGAGGCTGAAAGGAGCTCGGCTTGGCCTTGTTAGATTTCTGGTAATGGTTGAAAACTGTGTCCAAAACAGTGACAAAACAATGACAAAACAGTAACAAAACAGTGACAAAACAATGACAAAACAGTAACAAAACAGTGACAAAACAGTGACAAAACAGTTACTATCAGTGCCTAAAGCAGTGACCAAAACAGTGACTATCAGTTACAAATCAGTGATTGGAACAGTGACAAAACACTGACAACACAGTGACCCAGACTGTGACCAAACTGTGACAAAACAGAGTGACCAAATAGTGACCAGAACTCCGGCAAACACAGTGACCAACTTAGTGACTAAATAGTAACCAAAACAGTGACCAAAACACTGAGCAAGACAGCGACCAAAGCAGTGACTAAACTATGAATAACAGTGAATAAAGCAGTGACCAAAACAGTGACTATAACGGACAACACAGTGACAAAACAGTGACAAAAGTGTGATTAAACAGTGACAAGGCAGTGACCAGAATACTGGCAAACACAGTGGCCAACTTACTGACCAAATAATAACCAAAACCAGTGACCAAAACCCAAAAGTATAGCTGTCATAGTTTTTTATACTCTGTACCGTAGGTACATAGAGTATATTTAGTTTGTGCAAAAGTATGTAACAGCCAGAAGGAAGCATCTCCGACCCCATAAAGTATATATATTCTTGATCAGCATCAACAGCCGAGTCGATATAGCCATGTCCGTCTGTCCGTCTGTCTGTCCGTATGAACGCACAGATCTCAGAGATGGTAAGAGATAGAGGTTTGACATGTATAGGACATATACTTCTTATGTCTGCAGGCAGATCAAGTTTATTTTCAATTTTGGTCACGCCCCCTCCCGCCCCGCAATTTAGAAAAAACGTCATATCTCCCACAGTTTTACAGATAGATGGTTCGTTTCTTCTGGACATATTTAGTAATCAGGATAACTTATCGATCCGCCAAAGGAATGGCGAAGATCGGATGAACGGTTGTCGAGTTATAATCAAAAGACTGTTCGCTGCTGCTTTCAGCTGCTACTGCAGCAGCAAAATTTATGCTGAGCGTATAATTTCGTTGGTACAGAGTATGTTATAGTCGGGCTTGACCGACTTTCTTTCTTGTTTTTTGTTAGTTTTTAATGCTTGCAACCCGACCTCGTTCAGTTTTCTTTGATAAGCGAACTGACACTGATTGTTTCTTAATCATTTAGGCATGACTTTGGCAAGCATGCGGCTTCATTCTTTGGGAATTGGTTTTAGTTTTTTATTTACTTTTCTAATAGAAATGTTTTCAAATCTTGAGAAGTGTCCGTGATGTCACAGAGAGAAAAAATTATATTAAAAAATATCCATTGGATGATCTCCGGTATCCATTTGGAAAGGATATGTCTTAAATATCCTTTTAATCATCCAACGCAGCTAAAAATTGTCCCAAGGATATGAAAAATTATGATAATTTCGATGATTTTGCAGCTTCATTGGATTATTATAAGTATATTTAAGACATATTCTTTCCAAATGGTTCTTTTTGGATCTTTATTTTCTGTATAGATTCGGAAAATCTGTTTAAATAAAAGACTATGGAAGTGGAAACAGCATTCGACGAGGTATTTTCGTATTATTTGCATTGTTTTTCCGTTTTTCTAAATAATGCGTCGTGTCTTTTTGACACTAAAATACAGAATTTCTTCTGCCATATCCCACGGTGCGTGTTGGCGGTGCTAACTACCAGCATGGCCCAAAGCAGCTGCTTACTTTCGTTCAAGTTTTATTAAAGAACACATATGTATGATGATGGCCAGAAAACGAGGAAGACGAGACGAGACCAGATGCACGTGCCGGTCTCAAGTTTGCTTCTGCTGATTCCTAACATGGCTACTGATTTTTTTAGTGTCCAAAATATCACCACAAGGGGCGAGAGCAGGAGCAGAGTCGGGGCCAGCGAGACGTGCGCTTTTCGTGGCCTCTGGCGAATTTCTCATTGCATGTCCCAGGCTCTGCTCTTAAAGAGCGAAAAAAGGGGGCGTAAAATAGTGTTGCATATTTATGTGTGCGCACAGCCGCCCAACCGTTTGAAGGCTTTTGTAATTAAAAAAGCAAAATCTTCAGCCTTCTCTCACTCGCATTTGTTTTTTTCCTTCGCTTTTGCCTTTTATGTGAATGAGTTTTTGTGGAACGCTTAAGGATACTTCTGCAAGATTTATGATGTGTTAGTTTTTCGAGTGGAGTTTCCTCGGCTACATGCATATGCATATGCTTAAGCGAGGACATGCAATTTTTGTTCCGCTGCTCAGCCAAATGGCGCTCATTTTTTAATGAGCGCGCGGAAATGTGCGGTTGGCGTCACTTTGATTTATGAACATTGCCCAGCAGCCGACAGATTTTGCTTGAAGTGGAGATGCTTTTAGGCGAGTGCAAAAATTATTTTTAATGGTCTGCCTTCCCGCTCTGCGCAATCATTGATACACACACTGGCTAAAAGTTGACTGCCAAAGCACTTAAATTGTATTTACGCACATGCGTCCATTAATCAAACAATTTATCAAACATGTCATTTTGGCCTGAGCCCAGAAGCAGCTGGGAGATGGGATGGGGTTTGCTCGTTTTTATGGACTGCCTGTAATGTGAGCAGTTCTGTGACACTTTGAACCAATGCAAAGTCATTTAAGCGGAGGAAGTTGGCCAAATTGACAGACTGAATGTGCTCTCACTGGTTCAAGCGATTGGTATCGATGCCCCCATGCCAGCTCTGGCTGGTTGTGCGGAAAGTGTAAACAAGAATTTGAGGCCCGGTCATGTCAATCATTTGATGATGCTCATTGTCTTCCAGTCTCTGAATCCAATCCAAACAAAAATATTGTCGCCTTTGGCCAGGGTTTAGCTCTTAATGCACAGTCAGCCTAGAAGTATGCTACAATATTTACATACACTACACACACGCACACACATACAAACGCAGAGCTAAAAGGTTTAGCAAGTGCAGGCAAACGCGCAAAAGAGGTTAATAACAAAGCTACAAGAAAAATGAAACAAGAGGGTAAAAGAAAGAGGAGAAAAGAGGAAATTGAAGTTCTGTTTGCCCTTTGTGTATGCTCTTACGTAAGGAGAGTGTTGGGGTATTCCCATCACATTTAGATGGTATTTTCTCCGTTGTTTAGAGCGTGATTATATAGATCCGACAATGGTAGAGTCAGACAAGTAGTTCGAATTGGTAAAATGTAAAAAAATGTAGGCAGGGTCACGGGCAATTCCACCCATAACGTTGCATGGAATTCTTAAATGAATGCCAAAATCCTTTTTTTTGCAACATCTAAAAGAAATCACCCAGAAATTTACCAGAGAATTTCAAATCTCTTGAGACATTTGAATCTGTCTGTTCAGCGCCGGGTAGATTTTTAAGTGTATGGTATTCCTTCCCGAGAATCTAGTAGTCAACTTTATTCTTGACACTTTACATATATGGAGGGGGCAAATTGGTACAATCTATCAAATAATCAAATTTGTTAACGTTTTATTAGTTTTTGGGTGCTCAAATTTCATTCCAAGCAATATTTTTTCGATCAATAGGACGATGAGCTACCCAAGGAAGAAGAGAGCAGGAGTCGTACAATTTTCCACGAAAAAGTTCCGAGTTTCGCTAAGATCGGTCAATTTTTAGCCATAGCTTCCATACAAAGTAAATAACAAAAACTAAAACTTAAACTTAAAAAAAAATACGTTCAACAGCTCATAATACAACGAAATTAGATTAGTGAAAGATCCTAGCACTTTTGCTTGCTATCTTGTGTAAATTCAAATTTCGTACCTCAAGGAACATAATATTAATAAACAAACCACCACATAGCACCGACCCTTTAAAAATAGTCTAAAATTAATATTTTCTTTTGCAGAGCTTTGAAAATCAGTTTGGAGTTGAGATTGGTATGCACACATTGTTAAATTTACATGTTATTTTTATAAAATGAGTTTTATTCTCATCAAATGACGAACAAAAGAACTGAATTAAAGAATTTTCCACCCTTTTATTAATATTGGTAGTTTATTTTCCAAAATTTGAGAGTATCATTGGGTATGTGCAGCTAGAGCTTATCGCTAGGAATCTAATCTTACACAGAAAAAAGTACGGCAAGATAAAATCAATCTTTTTGCTCTTGAAGTAATCCCAGCACGACTTAAAAAATTCCATCACGGTTTACAAAGTAAATTCCTTTCGAGATCAATTGTACATAAGTTGGGAACGAAAGCCGAAAAGTATAAATAGAATTCGAAAATTGGGTCAATAATCGTATGCTATGGTGTATATTTCTTTGTTTTTCAGAAGTTTTTAATAAATCAAACTGTACAGATAAAAAAGATCCATATCTTTAAAGTCCTTTTAAATGTCGGCTTAAGAATATTCGGGACTACTCTGTTTTCAAACCTGTTTCGGATTGATGTAGTCACGTTTTTACAACCTTGATTAAACATTTTCCACCCAGGGGGCAAAATTTTCGTAAGTTTGGTAGTCATTGTTGAATTTGAAAAAAGATTTTTGAAAGTAAGTTTAATCATAAATGAACGATCACCTAAAAAGTAACACTTTGCACTTTTTCGCTCAATTTCCGATTTCGGGAGAAATTTGAACGTCCCGTGTTGAATAGTTTTGTAATATAATGTAATGAATTCGAAACTAATCACTGGAGTCAGTCGGTCAGGTTGAAATCCCTTAACCCTTATAGTTTTGAGATATTTAACTTTGTGATATGAGAACTATTACCAATATACAGTTCTGTTCCCATTTCCGAGTAGTCTTATGAAGTAAAACGATTGCATTTCAGAATTTCCATTTTATAGTTCCCGTTTCCGAATGTTCGAACCGTTTGCAAATTACAGTTCAGCAATACGGTAGCCTGAACAATTTCGAACAACTCTGCGCATGCGATAAGTTTGAAAAAAATGATGTTAAATTAAATTGTGTGCTGGATTATATATGACCTTAATTGGAAGGGTTCTGTTCACAACGACCAAACAAGTTCTTGAATCTTCCAGATGCTTGTATTAAGCCTGAGACATGTCTGGATGATACTTCTGAGATATCGGATAAAAAGACTGAGCCAAGGAATTGTAATCTTCATCGATTTAAGGCGGGAGAGTTCTTCTCTATATATAAGGATAGCAAAAAAGTTACCAAATACAGTGTATGAACGGGTTTCTGTTTGCTTAAAAGGAACAGAACCCCAATCCTACTGCACTCAACGAATGTCGATTGGAATGGCGTGTTAGCTAATTGCACCATCGCTCAGGATTTTTGACAATTTAAGCCAAAAGTAGCAACAAATTTATTTTTTTTTCTTTTTTAGGCACATTTTATGGGAAACCAAACATTTTGTTTTGACTTTGCTTGATATTAAATGTCGCATACATTTCTATGATTTCTATGTTTAGTTCATTTGTACGTACTCACAAACTGTCATTTTTAACTTTGGTATTCAAGACTGGGCAATGATGGTGATTTTGTATAAAACGTTGAATTCAGAAGACTTTGTTTCAAAATGTAACCGGAGTTAGGTCTTAGAAGATCTCGTCATCTAAAATGTTTGCAAATTAATGTTCACCTTTAAGATAATTGGACAATTTGCGGTTGGTTAGAGTATTTAATGGTAGCTGACAAACAGTTATGCTGGCCATCTCGCCCTCCTCGTCTTTAGTCGTCTAACTCGCATCCGCTTGCCTACATATACTAAAGCATACTTCTAGGCGCTTGAGTTGCTCTTGCTGTTACTGAGACAGTTTTCCTGCATTTTGGCAATTCTTGTTTCCTATTTCTCCTCTCGTACTTTATGCATGCATCCTGTGTCAAGTGTACACACACGCTCGCTTACATATGCATGTGTGTCAAAGCCACATCAAAATGCGGCCCACTTTCAGGGGTGCGGGGTGCATTTTATGTGCTTCAATTTTATTTTATTCTCGACTCTTTCTCGTAATTGAATTTTTATGACTTGTTCGCAAGTGAAAAGTCAAAATAAAGGCGTCAAGGCGTTGGCAACTCCGACAACAACAACAACAACAACAGCCATAAAATGGCCATAAATCCAATTTAAAGCGCGCCTAGGCCAAATTTTTATTAGCTGCCATAATCGAAGTTTGGTGTTTCAGGGTTTTCTGTCATTTTTTGTTGTTTTTGTATGCACACATGTCCGTTTACTGCGTTTGAACATGCGACAATGGCAATACAACTATCCAACTACATGGGAAAACTTTGCCGACGGGCGGCGAGACACAACGAATCAAAATCCACCATGCCAGCGGCATTTCCGGGCAATAAAACTCTGGCGCGTTGCAATTTGCATTGCAGGGAGTACAAGCAAGTGCAATGAACCATTCGTCGTACAACTACAGAATACACGAAAACTTTTGTGCAGGGCGTGATTTTGAGCCTAAAAGTATGCAACAAAAGCCGCCCGCCTGATAAGCAACCAGACATTGGACAGTGCGAACTGACAGCCGCTTTGAAGCCTTTTGTTAGTGCCAGCCGCAGCGCTTTGTGTCCATTTTTAAGTTAGAAAATGAACATTTTAAAGTTTTCTTATGTAAAATTAGCCCTTTTGAATGTCTTCGCAGTTCCCAGAACTAGACAAAGTTCAGGCTTCTGTTTTTAGTACGAAATTTATGACCATTTTTACGCTTCTCGTAAAAAAAAAGAAAGAAACAAAAAAAAGTCTATTGTACGTACGTTCTTGTTGCAGCACCGACTGTCTGTTTCTGTGTGTGCTCTCAAACTTGTAGGTTGAGTGTGTGTGTGTGATTGTTTGCGTACGCATGTTTTGTGCAACTTGTTAAATATTTATCTGCCCTTTTTTATACCCTAACACAGGCAGGAGAAACTTATCAAGGGAATATTTACTGCAGTTTGTAATTATATTGCACATACAAAGTTTTAATGGGACTGCTAGATGCGTTGTGAATTTAAGGCAGCAAATAATAAAGGACAACTCCAGCACACTGATTCGAGCTTTAAAGCCATCAGAAGTGTTTGCCTTTTTTGAATTAGAAATTCAATCTCTCTAAGTATTGTAAAATCGATGCCTTACACACTTTAACAATGCAAGGGGGACAATCTGCTCACAGGATAAGTTGGCTTTAACTCAAATTTGGAACTAGATGTTCTCTCCAATTTTCAATTTAAGAAAACCACTGCACAGAGAAGTAGGAGTTACCATTTAGAGGTGCTTTTACAAGTGTCAGTGAGATAATACGTTGCCATCGTTGAGTGCAAAAGCTCTCCAGACAAGTTCGACATCATTTTTTCTTTCATTCTAAAACGAACCAAGGCAGTTGGAGTGGGTGGGTCGACGCTAAAACCGTTGTACGTACACAAGCGATGTATCAGATTCTTATTAATACGGGTGGGCCGAGCAGCAGCAGCAGTACAAATGTGAGATCTATTTACAACCTGAACTCATTAACCCAACTCATTAAAACTTTTTTACTAGTTAAGTTGACATTATTTTCCAAAACATAACTTAAATCAAGTTTTTCACAAAAACGAAAAGTTTGCACCCTTAACTGTTTTTGAAAAAAGTTGTTCTCATATTGAGTCCAATGCTCTGTGTTTTTTCTGTGTCATGAAGAAGATAACTATAGTAATTGCACAACTTTGAGGTTTTCTGGTATTCTCGAAAACTCCGAGCTTACTACATATTTCATGTTGAACAGCAAACCTATTGAAGAATGCATTTGCACAAAAAATAAATAACATAAAAAGTACGACTTGATACCCGCAGAAGAATTATAATCTTAAGTACTAGAAAGCCTGGATTTGTCCGAATCGGATTGTCTTATTTTAAAAAATGCAATTTAAAGATGGTAAAAAGTAGTAAAAAAATATGTTAATACGCCTTCAATACCAAACAAACATAAAATAAAACTGTGTAACGCAGTACTGGAACCCACGCTTTCGATGTTCTAGTGCAATAGATTAGACCTAACTGCTAACAGAGTTTGTCTACGTTCTTTACTATGATTTGGTTGCTAACTTTCGCGAGCGTTTGACAGTCGTGTGCACTAAGATGCAGACGTCTGTGTGTTATTCCAGTAAGATTAAAAGAAACAAGAAATTTAATGGTTTCTGAAAATCAATCACAGGATATTAAACAAAATGTCAGATAATATTCATCTTTTTATTGATTCTTTAAGTTACTCCAAAATGAGCTTCCCACTTAACACCCTTTCTACTTATTTAACGACCTTTTTGACTTTCAAATCAGCAAGTTCTTGCCGTCTCGAAGTCATTAGTTGTTTGCGTACTTTCTATCTTTCATAGACTTAAGCTTCCTCCTCAAGCCAGCATTGCTATGACTGTTTGGGAATTGTAAAGCATTCCTCTCAGTTTCTATCGCTCTTTCATTTTGTCATGGTGCATCCGTACTCACTTCAATCTTGAGTCAGGATTATTAGACTTTCAAGTACGTATTCGAGTTTGACCGTAGCCTTTTCGGATTGACACATGCTTTTCAGGATTGTTTCAATCCTTTCGAGCTTGTTTCAAGCTCAATTTAGTACGACTCGAACTTGACATTTCAATCCGAAGGTGAAAATCAAAACAATCTTTTTGATATTATCTCAGCATTCTTATTCTCTGTGTAGAAGGTATAAAACATCTATGTTCAAAACTGCCCGAGATATGACTTTTTAAAAATGGCGGGTCGGTAAACAAAATCATAAATAAAACTTGATCTGCCTGCAAGACAGACGGACATGGCCATATCTTATTGTCTGTTGAATTTACATATACTTATAAATATATTACATAGCATGCACAAACTTAAACTACTCTGAGTGTCTTTGGTAGAGAGTAGAGATGCAATTTGAACGTGTCACAGGGTGTCTCGACATGTCGCGACGTGAACGTAGGCAAACACATCCGTAATCCATTCGAGTTTCTTGAGTAAACAACCTTAAAAAATCGTGAGAAGCCCTTGCTTCTATCGCTCCGAGAGCTATAACCGAGAGCTATACCGTTTTATGATATTTATCTGACACAATGTTACGGGCACACTTAAAGGCAATGAGAACAACTTTTACTCGGACGAATTTGAAGAACTTTTGAAGAAATTATTTTACGTTTGCCAATTGCAACAAACCGGCTTCACATTTAAATGATATAAAGAAACTTTATGAAAATTAAAGTTATAAATTAGTACAACCACAGAACACAAAGTGAGAATGATGTTCGGAAAAAGTATCAGTTCCGGATATTTATGACACCTAAAGAAGTATAGTTCCGCTCAGCGTGACAAAGCTGCGTCTGTGTGACTCCGGTGAATTCAACCGCAGTTTAGTTTTTGAAGATCAGGTACATTTGGCATGTTTTGCATTACTTATTTGTCATTGCTCTTAGTTTGGACTCCTTAAATTTGATTTAAAATTCTTCATGTTGTCTTTTCTGTCGCTGTTTGCCATTTTGTGTTGTCATGCTTATGTGTTCTGCTCTGCTTTTTAATGCGTAAAAATTCAAGTGGCCCTCTACATCCAGGTAAGCCTGTGTATGTAAGACTTGAGGAATTTCTCAAATTTCAATACTAAATTAAATTCATCGTGATTCTTGATCTCCCTCCAGTTGCCATTTCACATGTTGGCCCAAAAACTTGTTACTTCTGTGCATACTTTTTGGCCGAAAAACGAACACACTTAATTGTCCATTTTGAATTTCCAATTATGGTAAGTTAAATATTTATTTAAAGCAGCTGCAAATGTGAAACGTGGCGAAAGCACGAGCCACGAACAAATGGACTAACGTGACTGGCTATTTGTATATAACTTGACTGCTAATGTTATACAATAAAGTCAGCAGAGAGTGAAGGGGAGTGCGGACGGATAACCAGCAGCATTGAACGTCAACAAAAGTTTAATTGAATTTGCCTCAATCCCGCCGAAGGAGGAAGATAGGGAGAAAGACTGAGCTCTGACGTCAAATGGTCTTATGCTTGGGGTGAGCTTATGCAACAATTTTCCTGATATTAAAGACAAAAGTCTTTCACTTTTTCATCACGTTATGATGCTGTGGGAATTTAGTTTCAATGGAATTTTTGTCATTCATTTTATGATGAAGTCACAAAAATAATCCATAATTCTTGTGGTGTTTTGTAAATAAAATTAATATTCCAAATTATTTGTTTGATGATATTTTAGAATCAAATTAGATGTCGATTTATGCGGAATCGGATTAAGCATATGAAATATTTGCAAAATTCGTTGGCATATGAGGTTTACTTATAAGTCGCTGGTCGGTGCTATCTCACCCTCATCCAGAACTTTGGTTGACGAACTTAAACATAAGTTACCAATTACAAACTATTTTTTAATATGGTTTAAAATTTAATGCTAATTCAAAAATAATGTTGATACTTCAAGACCCAACCCTGAAGTCTTGTTGCACGTTATTTAATACAAGAGAACAAACTTTGACAGACAAATTCATTTTCATAAAAAAGTGCTTAAAGTTAGTAACTGGACAGAAAAAAAAGATCAAAAAAGATTAATTTGGAACGGATATGTGTTAAATATCCTTTTAATTATACAGAGGAGCTGCAAATTCATTCAAATGATCATAATTTTTCATATCCTTTGGATGATTTTTAGCTCCGTTGGGTGATTACAAGGATATTTAAGACATATTCCTTCCAAATGGATACCGGAAATCATTCAATGGATATTTTTTAATATCCCCTTTTTTTCTCTTTTATACTATTAATTTTTCACATGTTTTGGATATTTTTAGATCCGTTGCTTGAAAATCTAAGATCCACTTAACATTAAATGGATATTTTGACATCCATAAACTATATATATTCTGGATCAGCATCAACAGCCAAGTCGATATAGCCATGTCCATCTGTCCGTTCGTGCGTCTGTCCGTCCGTCCGTCTGTACGTCTGTCTGTAAGAACGCGTCGATCTCAGAGACTATAAGAGATAGAGCCACAAATTTTGGTATGAAGGTAGGTGTATACCGTACGCAGATCAAGTTTGTTTCAATTTGGACTTTCTTTTTCACCAAGTAAAGAGCAAACATCATAGGTTACGTGTGCTCGGAATTTGTCAGCTTTTGTGCCAATAAAACCAAGTTGGCGGAAAAGTTTACTTGTCCGCTTTCATTTGAAGAAAATGCTTACGTGGGAAATGCTGTATCGATTTCCACATGTGAGTTGAGTGTGGGGCTTTTTTTGAATACCGATGAAAAAGAGAGCAAAGGATGGCCAGAACAGTTTGAGAATACCAAATAGGAGGCTATATTGGAAGAAGACTCTTGCCAAACATAAGAAAAAAAGCATTAAGAGTGACTCAACAAGTCATATCTATTCGCTTAAAAGAAATGGGAACAATCCAAAAGTTAGGATTTGGAAGCCGAGAGAAGCCGAACGCCGTTTTTTCACTTGTTAACAGTTGCTTCAATGGCAAAAATTTGTATCATGCTGAGATAGATGGTGAAAATTGGGTTCCTGACAATAGGCACAAGCGCAATCATACGAGCCCACCCGGTCATACTCTAAGATCGACGCCAGAGCCGAATATTCAAGGTAGCAAGGTTATATTCTGCATTTGGTGGGACCAATTGGGCGTGGTATACTATGAATTGCTACAATTGGGCAAAACCATCACAGGCCAACTCTACTGAACTCAACTGATGTGTTTCAAAAACGGTTAGAGTTCAAGCAAATACACTGCAAGGTAATATTTTCAACTATCTGCTTTCGTCGTTGACTCACGCCCTTAAGAATCAATAATTTTGCTCTTTTGAAGATATCCTAAAGTGGTTCAATTTGTAGATCGCATTTAAGTACGCTTCGTTTTTCGCGATGGTATACGAAAGTAGCCAGAAAGATGGAAACAGCAGTAGTTTGCGATGGACAAAACTTCGAAAAACGAATCTTTAACCAACTTTTCACAATAAAAGGTAAAAGAAACTCTCAAAACTTAATTGCAAAGGTAATTACATTAAAATTTGTTATTACTTTACCTGGTCTGTGACTTGAAGTCGAGACCTCGGCATCTTAGCTCACTCGACTATCAAGCGTCTGGCGGTACTAGTGATACATTCATAGTTTAAATTGTAGCTGAAACTACTAAGCATTCAGTCACTAATTGGGCATGAAGAAGCCGAGTAGGACTCTGTTGCATTAGAAAGTCGAGGTCGCGGCTTCCAGTTTTGTGTAATCTTTTTCATTCGAGGTGTTTTTAACATTGCGGTGTGGGTATAAAAGTAAGAAGTCTGTGCTAACTTTTAGAACGCAATTGTTATACTCTATACCAAAGCTTTACGGATTCTATTAAGTCTGTGCAAAAGTATGTAATAGCCAGCGCTGCTTTTAGCTGCAACTTCAGCATCTAAATTCATACTGTGCATACACTTTTGCTGGTACAGAGTACATTATAGACGGGTCTGACCGACTTTCTTTCGAAAATCTAGAGATTTTTGGACACCCTCCATAGCTTGCCTCATGTGCGTGTGGTCTAATGTTGCAAATCTCGACCGAGCACGAGGTTCTTCCGGCCTTGCTTTGCAAATGCTGAGCACTTGGGTGAACATCTGGGCTTGCCCTCAAATAGTCCAGTACCCAGGACTACCTTCTTATTTGCACTTTAGTGTGAGTTTGTATTGAAGTAAATTTATATACGCAATGGAACTTGATGAAGCTAACTATTCACATTACATTGGACTTTAATTTTGGCCTTTGGCTATTTTAATTATGCTCTACACATCAATTTCGATATCAATATCCTAGCCAATTGTTCGGCCAAGTAAGCCTGTGGGTCAGTGCGTCTATTGCATAAACTGGGCTTTGCAATCAATGGTACCAGATTCCCTCCGCACTGGCCGCAAGCCGCTCACATACAAATTGTAAGCATGGACGCAACGTGGCGTGCATATTAAGAGCTCAAGAGAGTTGGGTGCAATTGTGTGAGTGTGCTATTGCGTGTGTGTGTGTGTATATATGCAAGCCGCAAATTTATTCATTGCTTCCGTTTTTGACTCATTATCATTAACTTGCCATTGGCAGGCTTTTGCATGTGTGTGCGGCCCTATCAGTTTACGGTATCAATTGGCACTGTCTTCCTAGAAATTACAGTGACCCGACACGCTTTTGTATTAGCTCTAGGAGAGGAGGAACCCATTTAGTTACGCTCCTTTACTAACCTTGATTCAAGGGGTAGCAATTTGACTTAAATTCCCCACTTTAAACCTCAATCTTTCGGGCATGCATTTCGGTCTGTTGGACATTTTCAAATATAGATAAACGCATTTAAATTGCAAGGAAATGTAAACTTTGCCACCAGCAGCAGCAGCAGCAGCAGCTCTGGCCAAAATTTATGTTGACAACGTGCTGGGCCGGTCGCCAGTTTTCGGTTTACCCACACCCATCCCTCCCACACTGCCCGCCACCCTGCTGTGCGGGCCAAATGAAATGGCCAACCAAACCAAACCAACAAAAACTTAAACGCAAATGCCGTGCGCTTATTAATGGGTCATGTGTGCCATAAAGTGTAAAACTATCTTTTACTTTTTGCTGTGCGCAGCGCTTTAAAAACTTTCAATGCAAAAGTTTTGTTAAGTCCTCTGGTGACCATCTACCTCCCCACCCCACCCGTCTGCACATCATAGTTCATTTTTGGTAATTTCCCTTCAGCCGAAGCAACTTATGAGCATCATTTGCATATTTTCACGTTCATTTACGCAGTTTGCGGCAAGAGAGGGGACCAAGTCAAATTGAAAACGCGAAACGCACGAATTTGCATAAAACTGTTTTCGGCAAAATGCATAAATCATTATCAACATCAGCGCCAACACAATCCCACACACATGGCACAGAGGACCAAAACCATTTGAAGGCATCAGAAATTGAAAACACATCGAAAATGAGTTGTACCTTATAAATTCTGTTTGTGTTGTGCAAGGAAATTGAAGTCTCGACTTGGTATAGGAAATTAAGTGGTTGAGCTGATGGCTGAGAGAGCATCGATTGATAAGAAGTGGCTCTTTGGCGCCAAAAGCTACAAAAGTCATAAGTAAGATCACAGGGACTCACAAAAGATGGGATAATTAAAATAAAGTTGCTTCGGTTGCTTTGATCAAATTGTTTTTGTTTAAGCTGTATTGGTTATGGCAATAGAACATACTTTTATAATCAAACTGTGTCGATCTCTGTGTCATCAAACGGTCTTGTAACCATCTGAAAGTTATTTGATAGCAATAATTGTACAATACCTTAAACTTTATTTCTTTAGTGATGCTAAGGACTACGAACAACTGCACAGGGAACTCAAAGGTCCATGGGTAGCTAAGGAGATAAGCAGAACAAAAACACAGACAGAGGCTGGCTAACCTGGCTAGAAATGTACCAGACAATAATTTCACACATAGGCGTCTGAAGCGTTTTTACCCACTTAACCTTCCGTTCCGAGAACCAGTCGAACTTAAAACAGATATTTCCCCTACTTCCCTTTCTTGACATTAACACAGTGTTACAGCGAAAAAATATTTTCGAAATGACCTACCCTACGCTGTTGAGCAGGTCGAGTATAGCATTTCCTCATACTTGTTTTCTTCCTAACACCCCCTAAATCTGAAGTTATGGCCCAAAAGCCGCATCTCAGCCGCATTGACCGTTTGATAGTGTATAACCTTGGCAATTCCGATAGCGGTGGAGGAACCCAAAATATTAATGTCAATGGCTTGATAGATTTAACTCGTGGGCGGAGAAATGCGGGTTACATATCTTTTTCTTCTTCAAGGTTTTTTATACCCGTTACTCGTAGAGTAAAAAGGGTATACTAAAGTCGTGCAAATGTATGTAACAGGCAGAAGGAAGCATCTCCGATATCATAAAGTATATATATTCTTCATCAGCGTCAACAGCCGAGTCGATATAGCCATGTCCGTCTGTCCGTCCGTCCGTCCGTCCGTCCGTCCGTCCGTCTGTATGAACACCTAGATCTCAGAGACTAGAAGAGCTAGAGCAACCAAATTTTATACGTAAGCTGGTATTGTCTGTAGGCAGATCAAGTTTGTTTCAAATTTTGGCCACGCCCCCTCCCGCCCCACAATAAAAAATATTGAATAACTCCCACAATTTTTAAGATATTGAGCTCAGATTTTGCAGTGAAGTCTATGTGGCCAATGTCTACAATCTCACAAATTGTAAGGATCGGATAATAAATGGCCGAGTTAAAAAAATGTTGCATACTTATCCGAGCTGAGCTGAGTAACGGGTATTTCGAAGTCGGGCAGGGCCGACTTTAACTTACGCTCTCGTTTTTTTCTGAAAATTTCCACTTTGGCCTTTACTGGTTTTACTATTATATTTTGTTCTATGTGACTTTCTTTTAAGTTTTTTTATAATATCCCAATTAATTATTCGTTGTACAGATGTTGTTTCTATAAATTTGGTTACTGTCTGAAGATGTTATTCTCGAATTTCTTAGTTCACATTGACTATTTAGTATTTTTTTTATTTCTGCCTACATATTGTGTGCCCCTAAAAGTATGCCATATTTTGTTTGGCAGCAGGTTTCAATATTTTTTATCAAGTACTTAAAAATAAAATATATATCCTTCTGGACCAGGATTAACATAACCCGAATAGTGTTACCCAACAAATATTAGTCAAGCGAATCCAACTGCATTAAGCACTTTTTGACAGTGAGCTGAGCTGAGCAGCTAACTCGCTTGTTGTTTCATTGACAGTAATGGAAATAATATAATAATAATTTAATATAAATAAATAAGACGTTTTTTTGCCGGCTCTAGGTCATATTATGCTTTCGCACAACTTTAAACAGAAACACAACACCACAAAGGAGACTGGTAGATCGTATAGCGGTATCAAGAGGAACCACCCTCTATCATCAGCGATCAATGCCTGCCAACTGAACGTTTCTCAACAGTCTCTCCATGCCTGCCTGCCTCCACGCAATAACAACGTTAGGCAGCGTAGAACAGATAGTCACCTTTGTGTGTGTGCGACCCCTTGGCCGCACCGTTTTTCATGTGAGAGATGCTCTCCCCGCTGCTAATAACGGTGATCAAAAATAGGTGAAAAATAGGAAAAAGTATTAAGTTACGTATGTTTGCTTTAAAACCCAAGGAAAGGGATATTCCTATACGATATGAAAACAAAGAAATTTCAATTAAGCCTCAAAAGTTTTGTACTTTGAGTAGTAGTCGGTAGGTAGTATTAGGACCTAAGCCTTTCTTATAAGGGTGACAGGTATGCTATTCGGTTATTTAGTGTAAATTTCATGATATCTCATGCAGGTTTCGTAACTTATTTCAACATTAAAATGCTCGGTAAGGTTTGCCATTTCGCAATGAATAGATTATCGAATTTTATTATCCAAAATTCGTGCTCTGTAAGAAATTTGTTTTGCAAATCACCTTAATTTTACGAACAGGTCTGAAAAATGTGCACAGTTTGGTGCGGCTTGTGGGCCGGCGCCATCATTGGAACGTACTTTTTCAAAAATAATGAAAATCGCCAGAGTACAGTCAATGCATTGCACAATAAAGCAAAGTGCATTATTAGCGACATTTGTTTACGCCTTAATGGACAAAACCCTGGACCAGTTGAGAGGCGAGCTTGGCGCCAATATCATGTGATTTGAGATTTAAACGACAACATTACAGCTGCCAATGGTGTGATAAAGGCCGAGCTGCTGGATAAAGTATGCCAAAATTGGAGCTTACTTATTGGCCACCTAAGGCTTAGCAGCGGGCAACATTCACATGAAATAATCTGTATCTGGCAGGCATAATAATAAATACTTCATTCACTTCTGTAAATTTTTTGTTTGCTTTTTTTAGTTTTCGAACGCTTGAAAAATCAACCTTTTAAACTAGCTATTTCTGCCCAGCTGTGTACGAAGTTGGTAAATGTAAAACAATTTTTCCATATTTCGGCGCCACTTAAAAATGTTTAACAAATGATATGGCTTCTGGCTCTGCATGCTTAATTAAAATACCCAACGGCGGAAGTTGTAAAATGCTACTCCCTTCCGTAACAATACACTTCCTGCCGGGGCAGAGGAGTGTGAGAACGAGGGTCAGTGGGTTGCTGGGTCAGCCAGGCAGCGAGCCAGGAATGGCAAATTAAAGGTGTCACTGCAACAATTGCCGAAAAATCGAATCAGGTGTTGGGGCCACAACAATTGGCACAGTGGATTCGCTTTTGTGGCTGTCGTCGAAATTGGTATTCGTTTGGCAACAGCTGTGACAATTGCAATACAAGCGGTACAGAGATGTAAAACCAGGCAGATTCGCTTTTAAATATGGTAGAAGGAAAACCAGAAGAGAGGAACCTTAAGTTTGCACTTCTTTTTTTAAGCGAAACACCATTGTTTTTGTAAAAACACTAGTCCATGTTGGAGCTTTCACCTCAAGTTGCACCTTTGTAGTCTACTTTTCAGGGCAGCTGCTGCATTCGCCAAACCACAGAATTTAAATTTCTAAACATAAATTTCCATGCAATTAAATGCCAAAGTACTTGCTGCTGTTGCATGTTTCACGGCATTTTGTATTTTGGCCTGACATTTTAGCACCTTGGCTCCCGGACAAGCAGATCGCTGGCATTTCCATGGCTTCTCGCGTATCGCCGTTTATCAGTTTTTGGTGGCAAATGTGTTGGTCGCACGCATCCTGCGGCCAGTTGCCCCGTACAATTTGCATGCGATTGCTATCCCTTAGTCGTTTTGTTAAAATTGCACCCACCATAATGATCGTTGCACAATTGCAACAACAAACAATGATTAGTTGTTGTAGCTGTTGCCTTTTTTTCTGTTCCTTTAACGCCATTATAAATAACAAACAACAAAATTGTTTATAATTACACATTAGCAGATAAAATATGGCAAACAGGCCGCAAAGGGGGGAGATTGGTTGTAGTTGTTGTTGCTATTTGCTGTTGCCAGCCATTGTTGTACCTACTCATGTGTTCGTGTGTGTGTGTGTGAGTCCGTTTGTTGGCTCTGTCTGCAAGTGGAACTGGCAGTGCTTACTGAACGTCGCGCACGCCTTTTGTAATTGATGTTGTTGCTGGCTCTATCATATTTTTATAATGTGTAACATGGCGCTAAAGTGTTGTCATTATCGCCGATTACGATTGTGATTATACAATTACTGTGTGTGTGTGTGCTTTTCTATGAAGCTTTTGGGGCGTACTTGAAACAAAGCTGGCAGAGAAGAGGCAGATAAGCCCTCGTTCAATTGGACAAATTCCATACAACGAGCACATCAATTTACAATTACAAGCAACAACACAACATGCAAATTTGTAGGCGCATCAAAACCATTTCGCAATGGCAACTCAAACCAGACCAGAAAATACCTTCAAATTAAGCACCTGAAACGTGTCTGACCAACAACAACAACTACAGGGACACGCATGTTGTCCATAAACACGTACGCCCCATTTATGAAACATTAAAACGGCTTTTGTCGGATTGAAACATAGGACCCGTTAAGATTTGCCGTCTGTCCCATCCGTTTGCTTTCCACATGTTGCTTTCCCAATCTCTGTGTATGCGCGTGTGTGAGTGTCTCTGGATGTTTAACAAATTGTGTAACCATAAACAATCACAATAAAATTATACCAACAAGACATAATAATTGCAAGTCAACGCAGCAGGACGTCCAATTGGAGGGAGCAGTGGCCGGGCCTACGGCCAAGTGCAACGGCAAGTAGCCAACATTTCCAGGGAGTCGTTCGTTAGTTGCTTCTTCCTTATTGTTTTTATTGGCCACAATGTACACATAACTGTTTTTGTTATTATGGTTTATCCTCAGCAGCTTACATGTCGTATGCGTAATGTGAAAATATTTTGGCATTTGCTTTAAGCTAGAATTTATTAAAGACACGAGAATTTTGGGTAAAATTATTTTAGTTTATTTTGAGGGTATTCGGCGTTAATGTAACCTAACGTATGCAGAGCAGGTCGACTATAGCATTTCCTCATTCTTGGTTTTTCTCTAGAAAACCAAGTTTTGCATTTAACTTAAAATAGCAATCCCGATAGATGGGAATCTGTATTATTTTGCACAATTGTTTCACAGACTTCAGTCGCTGGCTGAGAAATGCGGTTTACAGATCTGACATTTTCCACTTTTTTTTTTCCAAAATTTCTTCTTTGACTGGCGCTGGCCTAACCGTTCTATTCAATGCGATTATTTGTGAAGCCTTATTATACAAGCCCATTTAATTGGCTTTTAAATACATGTTGTCCCTATTAATTTGGTCACCGCTTGTCGAAGTTACTCACGGATTTCTAAGTACACATCGACAATCTAGTATTTATTTAGAGAGTGCTTACATTTTAGTGTTTGCCTTAACATAAAAGCTTCTAAAGGAATGCTGTGTTTTGTTTATCATTAAATAGTGCCTAAAAAGAATTGACTTTACATCGCCAAAGGGCCAAGCCGAGCTTCGCTCAATCTCTTGGCTTGTGCACCGAATCCGAACGACAAGCTTTTGATGAAGCTTTTTCAAAGCTTGTTACTTCCCAGGTGGTGAGGGTGAACGGGTAACGTCCCGAGTCGGGATGAAGCCGACCACCTCTCGCATAACAGGCACACACACTACCCGCTGCATCATAGCCGACAACAAAGAGCTCTTGGTATTCTAAAGATTTGTTGAATATTTTTAATAAATGAGTCGCCGGGCCCGTCACGTATTCTTCTATATCGGGGGAGGACATAGCCCACTGTCGAAAGTTGTGTTCTCCACAGACGACCTAATTAATAAATGTATCTAAATCAAGGGTGATTACTGAAGGTAGAGAGAGTAAAAAGACTCCCAGTTGTTGCTGACTTTTGACCTGATTTGGACTGTTACCTAAATCATGGTTGGGCTTATATAGTTTTCGGTTATAAATTCAACTACAGTAATAAGAAAGGTTCAGTCGTTCTTGAACAATTTAAATCATTGCTTATAGCTTTATAGCACGGCTTATAATTTCGGTTCTTCTCGGACTTCAAGCCTTGTTTGTCGAAATAAAAGTTATAAAAACCATTTAAATAACTTTATATTTACTTATAATATGAACGTAATGGTTTGTTTGTTTGTTCCCTGGTAACGCAGACATATACGAAGGGACTTCGATTTTGCACTTAGATAGTTGATAACCACATCTGAAAATGGGTTATTCATCCTGTTAAAAACTGCGAAACTTACCAAATATTTTAGTTTTTCATAAGGGCTTTAATGGCGTTACAGCGCGTGAACTTCCAATCTGTAATTTTGTGATCTTTTAAAATATGCCAGGAAAGCGATAGTTTAATTTGCCTAAACCTCAAAAAGAGCAGAACGGATGAATGTAACGAGAAGTAAGAAATTTTTTTCTGAAGCGGAGCTCAGTAGAATGTAACAGTTAAACTGTGAACTCCGAAATCGTCTGGGCAGGCGAGCAATCAACAACAGCAATGTGCTGGGCACATTGCATCCTTCTGAGACTTTGAAAGAATCGCAAGCGCGGCGCTATGAACAAGTTAAGCGGCAGGTCAGGCTGAGATTTGTAGAAAGGCTGGAGCAGGCGAGCAATCGACGCCAGCACTTTGCTATGAACATTACATCCCAGAGCGCTGGTGCTGAAAAGACGGCCCAGTGGCGACAAATACCAAGACCGAACTGGGCTTTGACCATCACGAAGACAGGTTAATCGAATGGTCCGGAAATTCGCCAAATTGGCCAATTTCATCATCATATGTTTTTATTATAAAGCATATATAATATGACTAAACTCCTAGCATCTAATAAATCATAAAGCCAATTGTATTGAAACCCTGATAAGGCATTCATTTTCAATCTAAGGGAATTCTCTTCAGTTGCATAAGCGACTTTTATATTAAATAGAAAAAAGTTACCAGGCCCTTCTATACGTTGAAGGCGAGCTAAAAAGGTAGAGGAATCATAATTTTGGTTTTTGACAGAGTTACCTTTGCCTTCCAAAGGCAAAAACCAGGACAAAAAACAAGTGGAGTTCGAAAAGACGACTGTATTACATGGTAAATTTAAAATATATGATTACAAAATTAACTTTCCTCTTCAAATTGTTGAAGTTGTATCATTGTTTGATCTAAATCTTTTCTAATTAAGATGGGTTCTGCTGTGTCATTCTTAGCGAAGGTTTGATTTATGGTTTGATTTGAAGAGATTCAAGTGACTCAAGGGCAGTGGCAAATGCTGGACGATATCATGCATCACTGAGTTGCAAGACTGTCACATTTTCCGACCCTTCTTCTTGGGGAACACTGAAACCATGTTTTTTCGATACTACAGGTGTTTGTCTCATCGATAGCCTTCTCTTTCTACCACACGCCAACAGTGGCCGCTTCAAGTTGGGACAGATTATAAATAATTATAATAAAACCACACTTACTTGACCTTCAGTTTAACCCAAGTAATATTCGTTCGAAAAACTTGCCATAAATGGCTTGAATTAATTGAAAATGCTACTAATTTTCAGCTACTAAAAAAAATCGCTATGTATATTAAACAAATTCTAGTAAATTGATTTTAGTATTGTCAAAAGCCAATTGAAATTGATGATAGAAAGTGTTGTACAACAAAGAACACATACAAAAATAGTTGAACTCTACAAAACGACATACAAAACTAGACAATAAATTGTGATTGATTGGACAATAGTATTAAGTTGTTTATTTTCGTTTTCGTTTTGATATATTTTAAATTTAACGGTGTGTCGATTGAGCAGCTTTTAGGAGCTTACCTTGTGGCTGTCAGGCAGGCAAACGCTTTTATTGGTGTCTGAAACCTGCAATATAGAAAAACCAGAAAAGAAAATGGTCGCCACTGGTAAAATAGTTTCGTTTCTCTCGGAATAAAATTGTTGGGTTCGGATTTGATTCTCATGGTATTACTTTTATTTTGTTGTTGATTGTTATTCATTTTGGTTTTGGTTTTTGTTTTTGTTTTAGATGTGAGCTACATTTGTGGACAAAATGCAATAGTATAAACGAGTAGACAATAATTGTTTGATGGCCAACCACTTTTGAATGTGTTTGCAATGAGTAGGAGGAGGGTAGAGGACGTTATTCAATAATATAGTAGAAAAATATTTACAAAATGCACAAATATTTTAATTTGTTATGAGTTTTGATTGCGTATGACCACACACATACACACACACACACACGGACACACCCACAGGCATACCCAATGGATTATCAATACTTACAAGACGAGCATGAATCAAACGAAGCAAATTGAGTTGATTAGAGTCAAGAAATGTTTATTTACTGGAATGCTTCACTTTCACACAGTGTCCAAGCCAATATATTCTAGACTACAACTACTCACACACACGCACACACACACGCATACATCGACAACCACTAGAGCTACATGTTAAGGGCTAAAATATAGTTTCATTTAAAATGCAAACATGTTTTGTGGCTAGAAGAAAACCAATTAAAAATATTGAATTAATGATAAATACCAAACCGTTTTATAATGAAAAATTATTTACATGTTTTGTACAAACGAACAATATGGGGAACCATGTTTAATGCGCTAATGAAAAACAAATAAACAAATGTGTAAGCCAGGTGGAAAGAGCGGAGAGTGGAGTTCAATTTGTTGTTCATTTCATAGAATTTTGTGCGGGTAGGTTACACAATAAATATTGTATAATTTATGTAAATTTTAAATACAATATTATTTGTAATTTCCTGACGGAAGTGTGAAAGCAAAAAATAACCAACGAAATTCAAATTATTTCCTCAAATTTACTTCTAGTCTATGTGAATCAGGTAAAATATCGAATTTGGTTTGTGGCAATGTGTATAGATTGTTTTTGAGTGCGTTTGATAAACACTTGGCCAACTGGTCCCCATTCGACCTTCTCATAATTGTGCCAATTAGTAAAATGATTACCAATATCAGGGCTTTGGGGCTAAATACGCTTAGGTGTGCGATTCATGGTGAGCGATTTCAATTAATAATGAAACTTAAACATACAACGACAGGTAAGAAAGTCGTCCAAGACTTTAAATCTATCAATAGCCTTAAGAATAGTTACCTAGATCTATTTTGTGAAACGTAAAATGTTTATTTCATGATCCGATTCAAAAGATCCGGATAGCCCCTAGCTCTTTGATAATCCTCTTGTTTAAAACTTATTAATTTGAGGCCATAACAAGAAATTTGATTAATCTTGTTTAGACAACTATGAAGCTTTTGAGCATTTCGCGATATCCGAACTAAAATCAATCACAAGCAATGTCAGCAAACGGCCAAACCAGGATTTTCTCAAACCAAGTACGAAAAA
The DNA here is from genome assembly GCA_035044985.1 of Lordiphosa fenestrarum. Lineage (NCBI taxonomy): Eukaryota > Metazoa > Arthropoda > Insecta > Diptera > Drosophilidae > Lordiphosa > Lordiphosa fenestrarum. Next base: position 10,072 of record JAWNNO010001504.1, on the reverse strand, counting down.
ATTGACTTGAGCCCTGGTTTTCAGTCCAGGAATTCTTGCCTTGATCTCCACTTTAGATTTGCAGAGCTTGATCTCGGCTTATTTCTCCAAAACACGGGATTGATTTATGCTAGATTTCTCAGTCGGATCAAATCATGAAGGCTCGATATTGATTAAAGCTCGTCTTTCAAACTTTATTTGATCTTTCAATCGATTTTGTGCAAGAAGTCACGAGATTAAAATGAAAAAACCAAGAACTTTGTACTTGAATTAAGTACAAACGGTCTCATATACTTGATTTGAATACTAAAATCTTCTGCCGTAGGAATGATCGGTCGTAAAACAAGCTTTAGTAAGAAAAATTTTATGTTTTCAAAGCAAACGCTTCCACACTTTATAATTCTTAGTTTGCTATGCTTTCCCATGATTCCACCAAATTTGGTCGCATTCGGACATCTATATAGTATGGCCGTCATAGAAAAGTAGAGTCGGAAATTAGTCTTTGTAAGCAAAACTTGTTTGTTTTTAGTGGAAATGTCCTTCAAACGTGCTGCATATGTATTCAATCTTCGGCCGGGCCGAAGTTAACATTCCTCTATTTTTAAGCATACTTTTAGCTTATAATAGTCTCAATACAAGCCCGACTCTGTCTCAAAACAAGCACAAAACGTTCGATCTCAAAGTTTAGTAATTTCTAATGCCGGGCTAAAAACATTCTAAAAAGAAAATAAGAGTATTTTAAACAAGTACAAAATGTTCTTGGTTTGAGCCCATACCGAAGCTTTTATAAAAAGAAAATAAGAGTATTTCAAACAAGTACAAAATGTTCTTGGTTTGAGCTCAAAAAGAAGCTATTCCCACTTTGTTCTTGAACGAGGTCTCTGTATTGAACCAAAGTAATATCCAAGGCCCTTAACCAAACTGCACGTCAGAGCTACTGTAGTTCAGAAATTACCATCACTCCATTACAAAAGTGTTAGAGCCACTTGGGAATTTTAAGAACAGACTCGCTTAAAAGTAGTTCGTATTTTCTGTTAGACACTTTGTGGAGCTAGGATTATGAGTCTATTTTGTACTCAATCTAACATATTTGGTATCTGAATCAAGAACTCGATTTTCTCGAATTTTGTATCTTACTGCGAGTACAAAATGTTCTTGATTCAATAACGTTTTTTCTCATTTCAATTATATTACCAGTCATATTTCAAGTTTAGAATGTTTCGTACGTAATTTAAGTACACCAAAGAACGATTCATACTCGAAATTTTAGGTACAAAACGGCTTATGTTATATCCCGTTTGATCTAGCACGTCGGTAGCCTTTTTTTTCTGAGTGTACAGATCTCAAAGATGGTAGGAGATAGAGGGACTATTTTCAATTTTTGCCACGCCCATTCCTCCCTCGCAGTTTTGAAATAACGTCATATCTGCCACAGTTTTATAAGTAGAAGGTTCGTACCTTCTGCACATATTTACTAATTACAATTTTTTATTGAAGATCGTATGAGCGGTTGTCGAGTTATACGCAAAAGAATGTTCGCTGCACCAGAGCAGTAGCTGCGCTGCTTACAATTGGAACAGCAGCATCAAAATTCATACAGATCATACACTTTCGTTGGAACAGAGTATTTTAACAACCGGTCTAAGCGACTTTCTTTCTTGTCTTAGCTTGATTCTAGTTCGGAAATATTTTTCTAAGTAAATAATTAAATTATAGTATCTTTCATAGGGCGGTTCTTTGGATCTTATTAACTTATCTGTTCACCTCGTTTTAGTGGGAAAAATGTGCTTTTGTTCGTAGTGGTGAATGCCTTGAAAGCCTTGAAAAATGAAATCTATTTCATAGCAAAATGATGAAAGTTTCCAAATTCAGCCGTTTAATTTTCCCTGCTTATTTGTCCCCCCACAGTTTGCCCTTTTACACATTCTTCGCATTTCGTTCTTGTGCTTGCATTCTTAAAATAGGCTAAGCCGCAGATTTCACTGCACATAAACTGTCATCCTGGTGACACCAAAATGTCAACAAGACACGGCTCGAGTTGAGACTGAAAAGGCTAATGAGAGCGCGCATGAAGCGGAAATGCCAGCGGGACTCGCAACGTTTCTTCATAATTAAGAGCATAACGGGCACTCACCATCCCCATACATACACACTCGAATGTACATGCACACATAAGTGAGCACACAAACGCCTTTCGAGAGAAATGGCGAATTTAACTAGTTTGGTGGAAAATCTAATTAAATATACCAAAGTTAAATGCACATTCGATAACGCGAACGCTGCCAAAAAGATCACAATGTCTGATAATCCTGCCCCTACACTGGCAGCGAAAAGTTTCCGCCAAAAAGTTTTTGTTTTGCATTTCAATTTCAGAGAATCGGTTGCCGCCTAAATGCGGATATCAAAATGCTTGGCAAATTGTCAAACAAAAAGTATTTTTAATTTCCTGCTATAAATTGTATAAATTTAAATGTAATAGATTGTTTGCCGGATAAAGGACCTGGTTTTTTTTTAATGTTGATTTGGTGCTGGGGAAAAACGATATGTTAATTGTTTGCTTTGGGTTAAATTATGTGCCGCATACAAAACTACTTAGACAATTACAAATGCTGCGTTTAGATGAGCTTATGGGTTAGATGCACAAAATGGGGGTCTACTTGGGGTTAAGGCTTACGCACACACACAGACCAACTAGCTAGCGCGCTTTGTTTTAAAGATGCTTCATGGTGGGTTGACGCTTACCTGCAAAGAGAGTGAAGAAAAAAGAGAGTTAATATTTAAATTTAACAAAAAATTGCTTATTTATAATGCATTCAACCGTTTTTGCGCGCAATGAAATTTAAATGTGCTGTCGCCCCTTTCCGGCAAGTGTTGGCATTTAAAATGTACACGCAATGCTTTTAATCGATTTACCCGTAAAGCGGAAAAACGGTCGACTTGAGAGGGCCAGGCTAAGTGAGCCATATGAAATGTTAGTTAAACGTTTTGTCGGTACATGCATTAAGCATGCACATGCATGGAACAGCTGAACAAATCGGGTTACAACGCCCAGGGGCGCAACTCAAAAGAGTTATAGAGTCATGTCTTTAATTGGCGGAAATGCACTGCATGTGACAATTTACACTATTTTTGGGTGCAGACTCAAATTTTTGGAAATTGTCATTATTCTAAAAATTGGTATCGAAATAGCTGAAGTCATTAAATTAGAATAAAAAAGGGGGAAGATTTAGACATTTGCTAATAGCTAGTAAGCATTTAGTATGACTGTTATCAAGAAGCAATTCTAAAATACTTTGCCCAAAAGCATGCGATTTTAAAATTGATTCAATTACCAACTTCTGTATTCTTTTTATAATAATTTGTTTTAAGGGATTTGCCAATTTTAGTAGATATCTGTGAAAATGTTGATCCTTTTGTTAATTGAACTTGAGTGAAAATCATTAAAGCATAAAATCTTTAATTTAAAAAATTCCAACACTCAATTGAATCCAGCTAAGGTATTTATACCTAGATCTTTTTCAACAATACCTTATTTTCATTATAATACAAAAATTATGCATACAATCTACTAAAGCGATTGGAAACCAATGTAGAATGCCTTTGAGGGGAATTCAATGCAGAATTGAGCTTAGATATGGTTTCAAATGTGAAAATGCCGTCCAATGAAAGTTTAAGATAGAAGCACAATTTGCTGCGTCGAAAATAAATCAGCTGTTCGCTGACATGTTCGCTCGCTGATTTCTTTTTGACAATGTTTGTCTTCTTCTAGCCAAAGTGTTTATCCTACTACACAATACCATTCTGACATGGTGCAATTAATAAAGTAAAGCCGAAGGTCTGTTGATGAATGCCTATGTGGTAGAAAGACACAGCAGAGTTTTTGTTTGGCTCTGCTTTTGCATGGCTTCTAGAATTCTAGCATTCCAAATTACTTTCAAAAATTGTTAATACTTAATTAATTCGGAGACTGTGAAAATGGTTGCCGCTCACACTATAAACGTACAGACTAGTCTTTGAGATCGCGACCAAAATAATCTCTGAGATGTTGGTTCAGCGAAAATATCAAACTTTATACCACATTTCAAGATCCAACCATAAACTATTTCTGAGATTTGGCTCTGAACCACTTTTGATCCGGGCTTAACCGGTCTTGAACCGGTTCACAGAAGGAACACATTTTCGATAACTCTTTCCTAATCGAATTGAACATATTGAGGAAATTTCTTTAATCGGTTGAGCGGTTTTAGAAAAAAACAAATATATACACTTTCACTTTTCACAGCCGGTACGCGTTGGAAAAAAGGCCAATAACGAAAGGAGGAATCCCGGTGGAACATTTTGAAATTTGTATTGATGTGTACGTGAGAGTCCGCTGTGTAAACGGGGGGAGAATCAGTTGAAAGCAGCGCAGCAGCAGCGGCAGTTTTTTTTGTTTATAGCTTGACTATTTTTCATATGATCTTTACCATCTTTCTTTGGCGGGTCGTTGAATAATGACCAGAGGGTACAAACCTTCTATCTGTAAAGCTTTGATAGATGCAACCTTTTTTCAAAGTTGCGGTTTCACAAGGCTGCTGGAGTTAATTACACGTGTGATACGACTCGTGTAAGTAACATGAAAATATTTCCGACCACATAAAGTATATATATTCTTGATCAGCATGATCAGCATCTTGTTTCTATGATATCTCCTCCGTCAGATTTAAAGCTATCACGATCAAAGTTTGCTCGAAGTGCCGGAACCTGACGGATCGGATGACTATAACATATAGCTGCCATACGAATCGGTCGATAAACTAGTTTTAGTGAGGAAAGTTTTTGGTTGTTTTTAATGCAAACGTCTTCCAACTCCGTATTTACAAGTTTTCTATGCTTCTCCATGATTCTGCCAAGTTTGGTCGAAATAGGACATCTATAAGGTATAGCTGCCATAGAAAAGTAAGGTTAACAAGAAAGAAAGTCGGTCAAGCCCGACTATAACATACTCTGTACCAAGAAAATTTGTCTTTTGATCATAACTCGAAAACCGTTCATCCGATCTTCTTCATTCCTTTGGCGGATCGATAAGTTATCCTAATAAATAAATATGTCCAGAAGGAACAAGCCATCTATCTTCAAAACTGTGGGAGATATGACGTTTTTTCCATATTGCGGGGGCGGGAGGGGGCGTGGCCAAAATTGAAAATAAACTTGATCTGCCTGCAGACATAAGAAGCATATGTCCCATACATGTCAAACCTCTATCTCTTACCATCTCTGAGATCTGTGCGTTCATACGGACAGACAGACGGACGGACAGACGGACAGACGGACGGACGGACAGACGAACAGACGGACAGACGGACATGGCTATATCGACTCGGCTGTTGATGCTGATCAAGAATATATATACTTTATGGGGTCGGAGATGCTTCCTTCTGGATGTTACATACTTTTGCACAAACTTATAATACTCTATGTACCTACGGTACAGAGTATAAAAATATAGTCTTAGAAAGAAAAACTTTTTTGTTTTCAATGTAAGCTTCTGTAAAATTGGCATATATTATATTTATTTTATAAGCTCTCACACAATTCTTGAAAGTTTTGTCAAAATCGGATGACTATAGGTTATAGCTGCCATGGGACTGACCTATCGAGAAACTAGTTTTAGTGGGAAAAACTTTTTTGTTTTAAAAAAAACGCCTCCAAACTTTGTATTTCTTAGTTGGCTATGCTTTCCCATGATTCCACTAAGTTTGGTCGAAATCGAACATCTATATAGTATAGATGTCATAAAAAAGGAGAGACAGAAAAGTATAAGTGAGAAAAACATATTTGTTTTCAGTAGAAATGTCCTTCAAATTAGTTAGAAAAACCTGCTGCAAGGGTATAAAAACTTAACTTTTAACTTTATTCTATTTTTTTAATTTGAAAACAAGAAAGAAAGTCGGTCAAGCCCGACTATAACATACTCTGTACCAAGAAAATTTGTCTTTTGATCATAACTCGAAAACGGTTCATCCGATCTTCTTCATTCCTTTGGCGCATCGATAAGTTATCTTAATAACTAAATACGTCCAGAAGGAACAAGCCATCTATCTTCAAAACTGTGGGAGATATGACGTTTTTTCTAAATTGCGGGGGCGGAAGGGGGCGTGGCCAAAATTGAAAATAAACTTGATCTGCCTGCAGACATAAGAAGCATATGTCCCATACATGTCAAACCTCTATCTCTTACCATCTCTGAGATCTGTGCGTTCACAGACAGACAGACAGACGGACAAACGGACATGGCTATATCGACTCGGCTATTGATGCTGATCAAGAATATATATACTTTTGGGGTTGGAGATGCTTCCTTCTGCCTGTTACATACTTTTGCACAAACTTATAATACTCTATGTACCTTCGGTACGGAGTATAAAAATTGTTGAAAACAATTGTAAAAATAAACCATTTTTACAGATCGTTTATTTTTCCTTGTGTTAAAAAAAATTTGTGTTACCTTACGAACCCTGTTATAAATACGAAGTTAGTTCATTCATATCCAATTTATAGATTTTGCTTAGCTTCCATTCCGCTGCCGTCTTAATCAATGTGGCGACGTCCTTTGGATAGGCCTTCATAGTTTTAACTTTGACTTGCTTCCATATTTCGCCTCAATCTCTTCCATTCTTTTTCACTTTCATCTATGAATTTGGCAAATGCGTAGTTTCTGTCCCTAATTTGTTAACTTCCCATTTCAATGTCGTAGCTCAACTCAATCCCATTGCCAACGTTTTACAACTTAAAGGTCATATTACTCCTGATAACTAATCTGTTAAGTTTTTTTTTACCCATCACCTTCATGGTCTCACACAAAGCGGATTTGCAGCATTTTGCACACAAAAATTTCTCTCGACTTGTACATTTTCCTCTCAGGTTGGCTTTATCTCAGTGCGCTATTTGACAACTCTGTCGGGTTATATAAAAGCCATAACACTTGTCCAGCTCTGTTTTTTCGCTTTCATTTTTTAGTCATTGCCAACGGGCTTAACTCATAAATCTGACACAGAGTCGGCTTTTTGTTTTGCACTATATATACACACATATACATATATATACTCGTTCCATACTGATTTGCATATAAGAGCTTATAACTGCGCCGATATGACGAATTGTTGCCGACAGTATATTTGTATTTGGAGCCCGTAAACTGCATTTTAATTGCATGTATTTTTATTTTATTGGCTTTGGCAGGCTGGTTCACCTTGAGAGTTCGCCCCACATAAACTGCGAGCTTTAAAAATGTCTGCATTTGTTTGCATCCACCTGCATAAACAATTCAGCTTTGTGCATGGCCAAAGTCGTTTAAAGCCTTTTGGGTGCGGACTCTGTGACTCTGTGCACTTCCTGACCGGCTCTTAATTTTGCTAGCTGGCCTTTAATGATTAACTCTCTGGCCGATTCTCGATTCGCTTGCATAATTTCCAACTCCAATTTCATGTGTGTGTGTGTGTGTGCAGTTCATACAGTTAAACGCGTACAAGCGGTCGTCCATTTTAATGGTGTCATTTAATATGCGTTAATTATGCCATTTATGGCTCTCGCTTTAGGTCCGTTTTGAGGCATATGCGTTAAATGGAGGTCGTTAAAAGGTCTCATCAATTTTTAAACACAACCAGACATCTGGGCCACTTCAAAACCCAAATCAACACAAATTGCCGTAGACATTCAGTTTTCGTTATTAACACCCACCAGAAAAACGATAGAAGCAAACTGTCAGTTGGGCGAACGTATCAAGTTTTGACTTTTAATTTGTGAGGAAAAACATCCATAACAATAAACCTAAGGATAACACATTAAATGGAAAGGGAATTTGACAGAAAAAAATGTACAAGGAAACCAACGAAGTGTGAGTGTGTAGGCAATGTGAATTTTCGCACACACACTGACAGGAAATGCCACAAACGGAAATTCTGATGCTTGTTTAAGGTCAATCAAAATGGTGCAGGGCCATGAAAGCGCCATCTATGGGAGTTTTCAAATTTGCTTTGCCTACACAAAACAATTAAATTTTTGCATTGTCATGTTCCGACCATCATCTGTTCTTTAAGGCATTTCACCTTTAATTTATCAAATGGGGGGATTGTTTGGAAATGAGCGACTGCAGTAACCTACACAAAAAAAGGTCAAAACAAATTTCCCCAAAATACAGCATTGTTTTGAATTAATGGAATGTGTGGCTCAGGCTATATTTTGAGCGATTCTATTGGACCAACGTATCTCCCATTTGTGACTGAAAAGTTGTGCTTGTAATCAGGCATGCAAGCCTCTTAAAATTTTATAGGACTTCACCCAAGAATAGGATACAGGTTACCGTTCAGTTAGACGTTAATCCCCAGGTCAGGCTCGAACATAAGAAATTTGAAAGGTTTTAGAAAATATTTGGGTCGATTAAAATAGTTTGGAAGTCTTCATTGAAAGTTCATATTTAAATGAACAATTTATGTTAATAGGCATATTACGATAGGTTAGGTTGTGTTGGTAGAAGCGGTGCAGCCACTGCACCTAGACCAATACTATTTTAATACCACCATAACCCTAAACTTTACTTTTAGACATAAAAGGAAGGGTCGTGCCTTTAAAACCACTCAGAAAGTAGCACAAACTTGAACAGCAAAGCCATCTCGTTTCAGAGACTACTGAAATATTAGGTAGGAAATGCTGACCTCTAATTGCAAACCCTCTGATACTGTGCGCTGCTGGACGCTTCGTCTGCATCAACTGGGCCACAGCTTCTACAATAGTCCATGTGGTTAATATCAAAGCTTGCAGCATGCCTGCCTAAATGACAGTGCTCTGTGAGAATTCCTACGAGTAGGGAGACATTGACGATGTACTAGAATTTTTGGGTACAAATCCACACAAAGCTAAAATTTCAAGTTTTTTCAACAAGCCAAATTTTAGCCTATCTTGCAGTTGCCGGCTTAAACTTTTCTTCAGTTCAGCTTATTGCTGTAACTAGGAAATTTTGGAGTTGACCTTTTTAAGATTTTATTTCAATATCGTAGACACGTTTCAGTAGAATTGTTTTGTTTTATTATACTCTGTACCGTAGATACAAAGAGTACATTAAGTTTGTGCAAAAGTATGTAACAGCCAGAAGGAAGCTTTAGCTTTTTTTTGGTTTTTTTCAACTTTTGGACCTTATGTTCTGGCAAAACTGAAGAGAATGCTTCTAATGAAAGGTGTAGGTGTAGTTTGATCGGTCAACGATTTTTTCGGAAATTCATATTTAGTCTAAGCATTATCTTTGTCAAATTTTAGTCCGATATCCCAATATTTGGATTCTGTGCCACATTTTCGAGCGTTCTATTTTTAGCTGTATCAGATGAAAAATAGTATTTTTCACGAGTTTCAAGCCATTCTGTTGAAAAATGGTTTTAAGTCAGGTCTGCAAGCCGGTTTTTAACCCAACCGGTTCGAGCCGGAATTTCGTCTTTCATTTTAATTTGAACCGAACCTTGATCCGAAGCTCTTTAGATATAAAAGCTTTAAGATTGTCGACTCCAAAGCTAATTAAATTATACTCAAAATAAGTGCTTTAAATTGCAATAGTAATATTTTTATACTCTGTACCGAAGGTACATAGAGTATTATAAGTGTGTGCAAAAGTATATAACATCCAGAAGGAAGCATCTCCGACCCCATAAAGTATATATATCCTTGATCAGCATCAACAGCCGAGTCGATATAGCCATGTCCGTCTGTCCGTCTGTCTGTCTGTCTGTCCGTATGAACGCACTGATCTCAGAGATGAAAAGAGATAGAGGATTGACATGTATGGGACATATGCTTCTTATGCCTGCAGGCAGATCAAGTTTATTTTCAATTTTGGCCACGCCCCCTCCCGCCCCCGCAATTTAGAAAAAACGTCATATCTCCCACAGAAGATAGATGGCTTGTTCCTTTTGGACATATTTAGTTATTAGGATAACTTATCGATCCGCCAAAGGAATGAAGAAGATCGAATGAACGGTTTTCGAGTTATGATCAAAAGACAAATTTTCTTGGTACAGAGTATGTTATAGTCGGGCTTGACCGACTTTCTTTCTTGTTCATATAAAGT
>JAWNNO010001503.1:0-29464 GCA_035044985.1 Lordiphosa fenestrarum | reverse complement strand
TGTGGTCTGCCAGGCACTGTAAAGGCTGTCTTTTCCCGTGCCTTCTCATGTAAAGGAATTTGCCAGTACGCGTCTTCTAGATCGATACTCGAAATAAATTGAGCTTTCGGAAGTCGGCTAAGAATTCCGTCGATCAGAGGCATCGTATAGGCATTTTTGACAGTGACTTCGTTCATTTTACGGCTGTCCAAGCAAAGGCGAACCTTTTCGTACGTAAAACAACTGGAGAGGACCAGGGACTGTTGGACTCCTCAATGACCCCGAGATCTAACATCCTATCTAGTTCTTCGTACAGAAGTTTCTCCACAGCTGGAGACACAGCATAATGCCGCTGCTTAATTGGCTTGGCTTCCCCCACATCAATGTCATGAGTCAGCCAGGTCGTCTTGCCTAATCCCTTTTCAGCGAAGGATGCAAACATTTTAATAGCATCTGTTAGGTCTTTTTGCTGCCTGTCGGATAACGAAATATGTGATAACTCGTCACAGTTAATCATAGCTATTTCTGGACTATGAGACTTGTTTGACAAGAAGGCAGGTAACAGATTGTAGCTAGTCCAGAACTCAATTCCCAAATATAGGTCTTGTGAAAGGGTTGGCACTATATAAAATTGTAATTGCTTGTTCTCACCTTTAAAGCAGACTTTTGTAGTTATTTTACCCACAATCGCCTGGCTTTTACCATCTGCAGTTCGGACTGCCGATCGAATTGGTACCATTTTTATCTTAGTATTAAGCAATTCCTGTGCCAGTATTCCTCCTATACAGTTAATGGATGCACCTGTATCCATTAGCCCACTCAAAGTTTTTCCGAGTAAAGTGATTTCGGCATACGGTCTGTAGTCTTGTGAATTATTTACTACCGAGGCAGCCACAGCTTCTTTATTCAATTTACGTCTATTTCTATAATCAATTCTTCGCGTTTTCTGACGCGTTACTACATTCTCAAAAGGTCTGTCCGTAAGCTGCAGCAAGCGATGGTGTAAGGGAACGTCCGGGAGTTTTAGTAAGTCTGGTTGCAGCGGAAGTGATACACCGTCCGCTACTCTGTATTAGTCGCTTTCGAAACCATACGTTTGCGTGCATTGCTCGACGGTGCACGCCCTGCTGAGTTTTTTGAGGCATTACAGCTGCTACATGAGGGTCTATACGTTTCGGGCTTGCCACATCCGTAACAAAACACCCTACGATCGCCAACACAGTCCTGGTATCGATAACCGTGGCCACCGCAGTTCCAGCACGAAAGTGCAACTGCTGCTATCTCCAAATCTTCGTCCTCCTCGGCTTCATATGGTTCATTACCGTCTAATAGAGCTACTAACTCATGTACCATGCGTCGGGGAGGCAGTCTCTGATTTGTAGAGATGGGTTTTACTACAGACTGCAAAAACCGTTCTCGCGTACGAACTATGTGTCGCAATTCTGCATTGGTCGAAAAAGACGCATACAGAATTTCGTGCTGTATGGCTGGCAATCGGTTTGCCCGCAGGACTTCTAAAATAGAATTCTCTGAAAGAGGTTGCAGAAGCTTGTCGACTAAAGCCACAATCGCTTCATAAAAAGAGTCAAAAGATTCGTTTGCCTTTTGCTTTATCTGCGCCATGGCAGAGCGAATCTCCAAGCCGTCTTTAAATTGAGCTCTTAAGGCGTCGCTCAATTGTGGCCAAGTGACTGAGAGTACCGTTTTATGATAGCGCCAAAACTATTCATTGGCGCTCCCTTCTAACAAATTACTCGCATAGCGAGCCACAAGGTCGAGGTTACCATCAAGAGTTTGCATGGTAAGAGCCTCTACTCGATAAATAAATTCATCCACTGCGATTGATGGATGTCCTGAGAACCTTAACTTCCAGTTCGATTTCACTTGGCTAATTCGATCTGACCTTAGATCCGAAGCTTGAGATCCGACTGCAGTTGATAATATTCTATTATTTGTAGCTCGAGTGTGAGTCCCTGCTAATGAGTCGCGTGTTGGCAACTGCAAAAATTGTTCAAACGTCTGATGATCACCAGTTTGAGGACGATTTGGAACTGAATTCGAAACAACCGGTTGACTTGAAAGACGTTGGAACCCTACTTCTATCGTCTGGGCTAGGAGTTGGGTTTGCTCAGCTAGCACTCCTGCAATTGCAGTACTTATGGCTTGCTGTAAGTTTGCCATTACTGATTCCTGCGAATCCTGGCTACTAGGATTTTCGATAGCCACACTATCCGTCTCGGGATTTGTGCGAAGAGCCGGAGCTCTATTATTGCCTCTTGATCTCGATCGGGTCATATGTGTGGAGTTCGTCGTCTGCGACGTTGAAGGTTGCGCAATGGCTGGGTCTACAAATTTGTTACTGAAGCTTGTAATGCGGTCTTGCAAACAGGACAAATTTTCTTATTCCCTGCTCTAGTGGAAAAACAAACGCGATGAAAAGCGTGATTGCAACTAGTGACTATGAGCTGTGCTTGGTATTCGATAGTTGCAGCGCAAATGCAACAAACCTGATTAGCATCCATAATTTGCGACAAATTTTTGCAACAGTGACTCAGAGGCATTATTATTAATCAAATATAATACTAACTAAAGCCTTAGTTTAATAGAAAGAATTTTATAAAAATTATTTAAAGTTGTTTCAAAAAGAGCAACTACAACTACCGATCAAATTGTATTGTTTTAAGCAAAATTCATTAAAAAAATGAAAGCCATGCAACACCTTTGTAAACCTGCCTGACGCATTGTCCAATAATAAAATTTGCTAGCCCAACTATCGCTTAATTTAACACAGAAGTTAAAAAATGTGTTGTTAACCGTTTTGAACATTGATTCATCGAATCGCTCTTGTAGTTCGTTGGTGGCCATTTCGTGGTCAAACATAGTCTGACTATTTGGGCCAAAAGCTAGTGAAAGGCTCACTGGTTCAACATTTGGTGACCCCCCGACATAATAAGAATAACTTAAATTAAACAACAACTATTTGTAGTTCGTGATATACAAGACCAACAAATATATTTAAATACGTGCGGACATTTGGTAACTGCTATTGCAGTGCGCACACACACATTCAAGCATACAAGCGGAGTTTGAATAGCAGCAGTCAAAATAACAAAAGTCGTATAAGTTTCTTCAACCTGAGCAGTATTAAATCTCATATGTCAAAAGCGAAATGTTGATTTTGATTTTGCTTTTGGAAAATTCAGAAACAGCAGTCTCCGACTTTTATTTTAGTTATTTTCATGAGTCTTTTTTTTTCCATTGTTTATTTTAATTTAGCACCCCTTTACTAAATTTGTACAATTTACTGTTGCTCTTGAGAGCAACTTATATTGTGGTGTATGTTGATTTTTAGTTATAGGCATTAGCCGTTTGTGGTGAGATGTGATTTTTTCCGTGTAGAACTAGCTGTAGGGATTTTAACATCTAGTAAGTTATGGTAGGTTGTGTGAGTTGAGGTGAGTATTTACAAATGCATGTGGGTATTTACAGGTGTAGATGAATATTTACAGGGAAGTCGGACTATGTTACAAAAGGGTAATGCTCGAAGAGAGAGGCTATATCGCTCTACTCGCCAGGTCTATGGGATGGATCCTCTTTAGCCTCCTTCGAGCTATGATCCCATTTATTCTTCGTCTTCTACGGAGACGTCTCGCTAGGATGTTTTGTTGGCACGCAACTTTCTCTAGGTAGCGGGCAGCCTGCTTGTTAATAGTGTCTCCAACCATAGGGACTCCGCACTCTTTTTCAATGTCTTTTGTACGAATGTACCACTTGGCACCAGTGATTCTCCTGAGGATTTTGGCCTGAAAAACCCTTATTTGATTCAGGTGGGTTTTGGCAGCCGTACCTCCAGATCGGCGCAAGAATAACCTTATAGATAAGGACCTTGTTTTTCAGCGACAGTTTGTTGTTGGCATTCAGGAGTCAGCTTATCCTTCTGGCCTTGCTAAGCAATTTCTACTTCGGCGGTGTGTTGCTTGAATGTGATTCTTTTGTCCAAGGTAACTCCTAGATATTTATGCCCCAGTTTGTGCGGAAGAGTCTCCGTGCAAGAACACGCCAGGACTAACATCACTTCGGAGGGTGTGAGTAACGCAACAACATTTTTCCGGATTTACCGAGATATTCCATCTGCAGGCCCAGTTCTCGAATTTTCTCAGGTACTCTTGGAGTGCGTCTGTTGCCATATAGACACACTTGTCTCTTGCCATAATCGCAGTGTCATCTGCAAAGGTGGCGATAAGAAGGTCCTTCGGGTCTTCTATAGGTATGTCACGCACTGTGGGCATGTCAGAGGTGAAAAGGCCATACAGTGTTGGGCCTAGCACGCTGCCTTGAGGTACTCCTGCTCGAATCCTCTTTGTCTGGGATGCAAGGCCATCCTGGACCACTCTGAAGGTCCTGTCAGTGAGGAAAGACTTCACCATTAGGTAGATTTGAGGATTGAGCGTTCCCTTTATTTTAGCCAGAAGGCCATCGTGCCAGACGCGGTCAAATGCCTGTTGGATGTCCAAGTACGCTGCCACAACGTACTCCTTGGTGTGGAATCCTTCCAGGACAAAGTTGACCACTCTGTGTAGCTGCTCCGGTGTGCCATGTCTAAGACGAAAGCCAAACTGGAACTTTGGGATCTTAATAGATGGCGTTTCCAAGATTCTCCTTAGGATGCATCTTTCCAGCAGTTTGCCAAGGCTGGGAGTAGGCTTATTGGCCTATAGGAGTCCAGTTCGCTTGGAGGTTTCCCTGGCTTATGCAACATGACTATGTTAGCATTTTTTCAAGCGTTTGGAAAGTAGCTAAGACGTAGCGCCGCATTGAAGATAAGCACCAGGAACAATATTGCCCTGGTAGGGAGCAGCTTTATTGTTCTTTTGTCCATCTCGTCGTCTCCAGGGGCTTTGTTGCTCTTAAGCGATCTTATTTCACTTTTTACCTCCTCTAAAGTGATGGGTGTACTTCGTTGCTCCATTTGGAGAGGGACTTCCAGTGTTTCCTGTACCAACTGGACTCTGTTGGTCGAAGCAGTGTGAAAGGGCTGGAACCTATCCTCCAGGTTACAGGCAAAAGCTTCAGATCGATCCTGAGGATGCTTAGCCCATGTTCCATCAGAATTTCTGACTGGATACTTAGGTTGCGCATGCCTTTTATAACTCCTGGTGAGCCTCCAAAACGCATAGTTTGAATCTCCGTTTGGAGTGGCTTCTTCAAAAAGCTTGTCAGTGGTCAGCTTCCTGATTATAGCTAAGATTTTTTTGACCCTATTCGATATTCTCCTATATAAGCGACCTATGACAGGATCATAGGTACGAATATATTCCCTCCTTAGGCGTTTTTTAAGCGCAATTAGTCCCTCGGCAGCCGGGGTCAGTACTATGTTTCCGCGAATAGTGTGAGTAGGAAGCGGGTTGGCTGGGGCAGAGATAGTAGCAGCAGTTTTGATCTTACTCATGAACATCTGAATGGCATCATCTACATCTTGGGCGGATTGGATCTCCATGTTTAGGTAGAGTGAGTTTTCCAGCTCCTTCTGAAACCTTTCCAGGTTAGTTCCTGGGGGGACAATCCTATTTCTGTTTGGGATCGTTTGAAGTTTCAGTTCCAGTGTTAAAAGAATAGGAAGATGGTCCGAGGAGAGCTCATATTCCTCTCTGACTGACAAGAGGTGTCCTGGGAGCCCCTTGTACATGTAGAAATCTAGGCGTGAGGGTGTTCCTCTCCTATTATAAGGGTAGTAGGTGGGTCTACCTGTCGCCAAGACCTGTGTGGAGTCACCACTAATCGCCTGGTGCAATGCCGCGCCCCTTGGGTTGGCCTTGAAATAACCCCATAGTCGGTGCTTGGCGTTAAAGTCGCCTCCAATAAAGAATTTTTGGCCCATTTGGCCAAGGAGCCAGTAGAGCTCCATGGTAGGGATGGTGGCAGGTAAGAGGCTCCAATAAGCACCTCACCAAACGACGTGGACACCATTATTGCGGCTAGCTGGGCGTAATTATTGGAGACAGGGTGGAGGTGGTAGTGTATCAGCTCCTGCTTCACTAACACACATGCTTCCCCTCTGGGCCTGCCTCCTGGGTGATCAGCTCGGTAGCAGGCTTATGCTTCCATACTGAAGAATGCCCCCGAGTGAAGGAACGTTTCCGAGATAAGCATTATATCAATGCTGTGCTTATTCAGGAAAAGTTTCAGCTCGTTAGCATTTGGCACTATGCTACGAGCGTTCCAAGATCCGAGGCGCAGAGAAGTCGCCATTATTTGGTTTGAAGGTGAGGTTTGGAAGCTCGGAGCTCCCTTATCTCATTCAGTAGCTCAGCTATAGTGGCCTGGAGTCCAGCTATTGTTTGCTGCATAGAGAGTATAACTTGAGTGAGCGAACCATCCAGGCCCACATTTCCAGGTAAGTATTGCGCGTTGGCGTTACCAAGCGTTGGTAGATGCATAGCAGGTGCGGTGTTGTGGGTTGAATTACCATGTAATGCTCCCCACTGCGGGCGGTGGGTATCCTGGTGAGAAGAGTGGGTTGTGTTGCCTTGCGTTGTTTTCCTGCCTCCTGTGCCCTGCTGGCCTGCTCGAATCGCATCTGCTTACGAGAGACCATGCTGCACGATTGAGGCTGGTATTGCTGCTTGAACATTGCGATGAGTTTTGAAGCGTTGCCCATTTCTGGCCATAGGAGCAATATTTATGCCCGATGATCTGTTTTTCATCTTTCGGATGTACACTGGGCACCTTTTATCCGAGGCCATGTGGTTTTTTCCGCAATTGGAGCACTGTAGATCTGTCTCTGTTTTTTCCTGACAGACGTTGGAGTTTGTCCAGTGATCTTTGCCGCATCTTTCGCACTTGGGCATTTTTGTGCAGTAGTTGCGGGTGTGATCGAACTCGAAGCACCTGTAACACTGCCTCATATCCAGGTTTTTCCTCTTCAGCTCAACAGAAACTATTTGGCGTCCCACCTTATCAACTTTCAAAGCGTCTTTGTTGTTTTCTGCTTTTTTTAGGACTACGAACCAGACATTTAGCT
This sequence comes from Lordiphosa fenestrarum, assembly GCA_035044985.1. NCBI lineage: Eukaryota > Metazoa > Arthropoda > Insecta > Diptera > Drosophilidae > Lordiphosa > Lordiphosa fenestrarum. Next base: position 22,464 of record JAWNNO010001503.1, on the reverse strand, counting down.
TGGGCGCTTCTACGGGGCCCCCTTGTTCCTCTGAGTGCAGTGCCTTGCCTCTCGGGTTGTAGATGTTGACCACTGTGTGGCCCCTTAAACAGAAGGCAGACTCAATCTGCGCTTTAGGTGTGGACGCAGCCAGATTGCGCACTACCACTATAAACGACCTGTCCTCGGGTAAACAGAAGTGTGTATATTCCAATCGATTGTCCGATAACTGCTTCGTTATCTTCCTGTGGGTGTCTGAATCTTTGGCGAAGATACGCAAATCACCATTTGGGGCTGATTTAAATTCATAAGATTCCGTGTCAGCGACAGTGTTAAGAATTTCTTCCATAGCCTGGATGTTTTCTACCCCTGGGACAGTTATTGGTCTTGGCTTTGGCGTTTTTTTGAGGACTTGAGCCATGATTGGTGATTGCTGCTCAATAGTGGGGTCAGCAGCTTCTTCAATTCCCTCCATTTGAGACTCGTTTTGGGCAGCAACGTCGTCGTTTCTGTCTAAGGCTGCAAACCTGTTGGCGTGCAGTAATGCCACTCTGGGCATCTTCCCTTTTTTGCTCGTGTTTTTGGGCGAGTCAGATCCTCCGCGATTCCTCGAAATTTTTTGCCAGCTGACGAGAGGAGGCGCGTACTCAGACATAGTTCCGACGTTGGAGATAAGGGGCAGGGTCTTGCTGGCACTATGACTTTGCTGGTTTGTGGCAGCTGCAGTTTTCATTACCGACTTACTGGTGCTAGGCTTTCCAATTGGACAGGACAATCCGTTATTCTGATTTTTGGCCCTTATGGAACTGGAATATCTCGTCGGGTTTGCTGTTGCTTGCATGGCAGCAGCACTGCCAGTAGTTGCAAAGACTCGATATCTGCTACCAGAGTTTGTTGAACGTGTTGTTGTAGGTGGCTGCAGTATAGTTCCGGCGTAGATGGTGGGTTGAGTGATAGTCGCCTTGTTGACCAGTCCTTCCCTTACAACTGCATCTGTACTAGATCGTCAACCTCCATTTGCAGCAGGAGCCAGATATGGGCCGCTTATGAGAGCAGTGGTGGTGGTGGTTGTTGCCGTTGTGGTGGTTATTGGCTGTGACCATTGGGGAATGTGGACTTCATTTGCTATCGAATCCGTAAATGTTACAGCCCTGGAACGTGTGACAGGCCCGTTTACATCCAGATAGGGGCTTCTTTGGCAACTGACCGTGCTGGATATTTTGTTACAACTGAAGCATATCCCCTACTTTCCTTTGTGTTTTTGCTCTTCTTCTTCTTCGCTTTCGCAGGACTTAGAGATTTTGATATCGGGGATCGATCCCTGGTGATTGATTTTATTGATGCATCTGAGTCAGACGATACGTCTGACACACTCATATTTTGGGAATCCATAACTGGCAGTCCATAATCCATGCACTGGCAATTAGCCAGTGCCCCCTGGAAAGTCGCCTGGCATATTTATTTCACTAAGAGAGTTATCCAAAGGGCGCGAGAAAAAATGAGAATTTTCCGTTTTAGGAATAATTTTTCAGAGAAAATAATTTAGTTTTTACGGAGCACTGACTGACTAGTTAAGCAAACACGAATGATTCAATGTTTTCATGAGTCGAAAGCAAAATATTGCTTTTGAGTTTGATTTTGAAAAAATCAGAAGCAGCATTATAAAAAGAAATTTGTCAAAAGCTAAGGTTTATAACTGATGTACACTTCGGCAGTTCTGTTCTGACTGAAACTGAAACTTTTGGAAAATTAAACATTAAAGAAATTTAACAAACTCGCTTTCGTAACTGTAACTGCCGTTGGCGGAGACCGTAGTGGAGACTGTTCAGTGCTAATTGCTCTGGCAGAGCGGAGCCGTTTGTCAAATAAATAGAAAACTGTTGTGCAATATTGTAAAACCCCTAGAAAAGTTGGATTAAGAAAGGGGGGGTGACTTGTCACCAGTTTAAAAGTCATCCCGTACATCTCTTGCAATTGTTCACAGACCTCTGAATATACCTTTCATCAGACTACATTCCTGAGCAGCCCGTTTCCTTAATGGGACTATACTCTCAAGAATCTACGACATTTAGCTATTGTAAGCACTTATATTTATATGGATTTTAAAGCTATTCAAATGATTTCTAGGAATTCAATTTAGATTTATCCCTGTTATGAATTTAAATAAATACAGCAGCTCAATTTTGATAAAAGGGGTTCAAACAGAATTTTATGTTAGCTCCAAACTAGTTCTAAAAACAACGTAAAAAATATTTTTAAAAAAAGGTGAGACTGTGGCTAACACTCACGAGCATCGTCAGCGGATTGTCTCCTATTTAATTTATTCGTTGACGTCATTTTTCATTCCTACAATTCCGTATAAAATTAATGTATATATTTGCAGGGAGTCAAAATACCAACAACAAGTTGCACTTGCTGCCTTGTCTTCTCTGTAGCTGTTGTCTGTTTTGCCGCTCCTTAGATAAATGAAAACACAACAAAAACACCAACAGTCGCTAACTAAAACATTCCATTTGATTTATTTTTACTTACAATGATCAGCAAAATCGAAGATGCTCCAAAGTACGAATTATTGTGATTTTAAAATTGAGCCTTTCAATTAATCAACTCGAGCTCACTTCTTGGCGTACAAATCAGCAATGCCAAATTGTTAAATGAATGAATCTCATGATCAACGTGCGTGGGCGGGAAGTGTAAGTAGTACCGCAGCTACATAAATACGCACAGGAGAGAAGAGGGCTAACTGTACTTTGCTCTCGGACTAATGCAGGCTTGTTGCTCAACAACAACAATACAACAACAGCCGCAAAGGGATTACCGTTTAGCTCTCAATTGCTCTCACGGCATATATGTTCTCATGATCAACTTGAGTGGGCGGGGAGTGTAAGTAGAAACGCACTTATTTAGAGGGCACTAAGTGTAATTTTCTCCCGGACTAATGCAATGATGTTGTCATGGTTACAATTTCTCAGCTTTGTTTATTTGTGGCTGAGCCACTGACAACGCATTGAAAATGAAAGAACTGAAATCAACAGCAACCCCATGCGTAAAACAATTGCCTTGTCATCCTATTCATCCTCCACCAGGAGGATTAAGAGGAGGTGGTGGAGGACTAGGAGGAGGCGGAGAAGGAGGAAGATTAAAAGGAGGCGGAGGAGGATTTGGAGGAGGACGTGGAGGATTAGTAGGAGGCGGACGCCACTTCCTCCATTTCCTCCTCCGCCACCTCCTCCTATTCCAACTAATCCTCCTCCTCCTCCTCCAAATCCTCCTCCCCCGCATCCTAATCCTCCACCGCCTAATCCTCCTCCTAACCCTCCTCTTCTACCCAATCCTCATCCTCCAAATCCTCCTCCGCCTCCTCCTAATCCTCCTCAGCATCCTCCCCCACCTCCTCCTCCGCATCCTCCCCCACCTCCTCTTCCGACCCTCCAAATCCTTCAAATCCCCCTTCGCCCCTCCTAAACCTCCTCCGCCTCCTCCTCCTCCTTATCCTCGTAATCCTCATCCGCCTCCTCCCAACCCTTCTCCGCCTCCTCCTATTCCTCAAAATCCTACTAATCCTTATCCGCCTCCTCCTGCTCCTCCAAATCATCATCCGCCTCCTCCCAATCCTCATCCGCCTCCTAATCCTCCTCCTCCAAATCCTAATCCGCCTCCTCCTCCTGCATCCTCATATTCATATTTATCTTCATCTTTACCTTAAGCTGTGTGGCCGGCCACCCAACTCCCTCTGCACACCACCCGCCGCACATTCAAATCGAAAACAACAACACCACAAAATATGAAAGTCAGCGTGACGCGTTACGCTGAAATATAATTTTACCCCTACTAAAATCCTCGGTACCGAAATTAAAGATGTTTCAAATCAAAAATTCAAAGAAAATGAAAGCAAAAGTGTTAAATGTTAATGATCAACTTCAAGCAGTAAATCTTTTTTTTGAGAATATAATTGGAATCGGAGTGGTGAAATAATTTAAAGAACAATTTTATGCCCCTAAAACTACATTTAGCAGCAAACTTCTTCAATGGAGCGCTTCATCGGATCGTCGAGAGGGTGAGTGAACACACAGTTTTTAATTTATTCCTCCGCCAAATTTTCCAAAATAGATTAATACAAAAAAAAAATTGATTATATGACTAGAAAGAAAGTGGAAACATGTGCAACAAATTTATATAATGATTGAAAAGAAAATCCAGTCTCAAGTGAAGTTTGAACAAAAATTGCTTTGCAAAGCTTTAATTCAACAATACACATCAAACTGTAATGAATTTGTACGCATGCTTTGCTTTTTTGGCAGTCAGTTACTGATAAGAGAATCGTTGTTTTGATCTGCCAATTTATTTCGCGAACTGTTTTTTTTTTTTGCAATGCTCGTTTAAAGTAACGTAATGAAATTATCTGGAAGTATGAAACAAAATATTTGAACAAAGTGATTTTCTCATAATTATACCCTTGCAAAGGGTATTATAATTTTGCCCAGAAGTTTGCAACGCACAGAAATATTCATTTCCGACCCCATAAACTATATATATTCTTGATCAGGGTGACGAGCTGAGTCGATTGAGCTTTGTCCGTCCGTCTGTCCGTCTGTCTGTCTGTCTGTTTCTACGTGAACTAGTCCCTCAGTTTTGAAGCTATCGAGCTGAAATTTTGCACAAAGTCTTCTTTTTGCTGCACTCTACTAATATGTCGGAACCGACCAGATCGGATGACTATATCTTAAAGCTCCCATAGGAACAATCGGTCGGAAAACTAGTTTTAGTATGAAAATCGTAGGTTTTATATGTTTTTTTATAATCCTACCAATTTTTATTAAAATCGGACAACTATATGGTATAGCTGCCATACAAAAGATAGGTATGAAAAACAGGCTTAGTTAGAAAAACTTTTTTTTTTTAATCATAGCATCCTGCAATTTTGTATTTGTTTGTTTTTCGTGCTTTTACATAATTCTACAAGTTTTTGTCCAAATCGGATGACTATATCATATAGCTCCCATACGAACGATCGGTCGAAAAATGGGAAAAAGCGTATTTTTTGAAAATATTTAAGCGATCACTTGCAAGGGTATAAAAACTTCGGCACAGACGAAGTTAGCTTGGCTTTCTCGTTTTGTTGTGTTCTTGGAAATACCTTTGCACAAAGAACTTTACCGTACATTAATATAATAATTGCTACAGTAAGATGATGTAATAACTTAAGCAGATAAACTAAATCTAACAAAAAATAAAATAATGGATTGATTATGTTACACATAGAGTAACATGTATATATATACACATATAACGATATTTCTTTTAGCGGAATATTTAGAGATTAGGCTACCTTGAAGTAAAAAGATTTGGTTTTAGTTTGAGAGAGTTTATAAAATGAAGATGCAAGAAAAATGAAGTTTTAACGGTTTATTATGAAATCCTAAACTTTACACATTTTCCTTTGAAGTAATGGGGTAAATTAGAGAAAACGGTAGCTCCTTTATGGGATTTTTCCTTAATAATGCGCCATGGAAAAATCATTGGTTGGGCGGGTAGAGAGCGAAGCTGCCAGGTCATCAGGTCAGCTTATTTATCGGTAGTTGCTGTTATTCAATACATTTTCTCGCTATATCTATTCTAGCTTTCTTCTTATGCTTGATTTTTATACCCTTGCAGAGGGTATATTGAAATTGTCCAGATGTTTGTAACGCATAGAAGGAAGCATTTCCGAACACATAAAGTATATATATTCTTGATCAGCATGACGAGCTGAGTCGATATAGCCATGTCCGTCTGACCGTCTGTTTCTATGCTATCTCCTCCGTCAGTTTTAAAGCTATCGCCACCAAACTTTGCACAAAGTCTTCTGGTCCAAATACGCTGCACATTTGTCGGAACCGGACGGATCGGAAGACTATAACATATAGCTGCCATAGGAACGATCGGTCGAAAAACTAGTTCTAGTGAGAAAAACTTTTTTTTATGCAATCGTCTCCAAACTCCGTATTAACTTGTTTCTAATGCTTCTCCATAATTCTGCCAAGTTTCGTCGAAATCGGACATCTATATAGTATAGCTGTCATATAAAAGTAGAGTCAGAAAACTAGTCTTATTGGGAAAAACTTGTTTGTTTTCAGTGGATATGTTCTTCAAATTAGTAAGAAAGCGTGCTGCAAGGGTATACAAAACTTCGACCAAGCCGAAGTTAATTTTCCTCCATTTTTATACTCTGTACCGTAGGTACATAGAGTATTATAAGTTTGTGCAAAAGTATGTAACATCCAGAAGGAAGCATCTCCGACCCCATAAAGTATATATATGCTTGATCAGCATCAACAGACCGTCTGTCAGTCTGTCCGTCCGTATGAACGCACAGATCTCAGATATGGTAAGAGATAGAGGTTTGACGTGTATGGGACATATGCTTCTTATGTCTGCAGGCAGATCAAGTTTATTTTTAATTTTGGCCACGCCCCCTCCCGCCCCCGCAATTTAGAAAAAACGTCATATCTCCCACAGTTTTGAAGATAGATGGCTTGTTCCTTCTGGACATATTTAGTTATTAGGATAACTTATCGATCCGCTGAAGATATAAAGAAGATCGGGTGAACGGTTTTCGAGTTATGATCAAAAGACACATTTTCTTGGTACAGAGTACGTTATAGTCGGGCTTGACCGACTTTCTTTCTTGTTTTAGTTAAGTTCAAGCTTAAGCAATTTATGACTTAAAAGGCAAAAGGATTATATTATTTATATGTGTTATGGGTGTTCGTAAAGTAGTCTGTCAAAAGAGCCCCTCCACAGGCTGTTTTTGCTAGCTGAAGTCTATAATCCCAACTGACACACGCTTAACCAACATCTAGCCCATATCTGAAGAGACAGAAGAGGCACCTGCTTTGTCTAGGCCATCATACTTTAACACTTATGCGGCTCGGTATTGGTGAAAAAAGTCAGCAGACTTTAGGCATCTTTCTCTTGTTGAAATGCGTTCTTTATAATTCGAAAGGATTAAGTGCTCTTGAAAGGCTATATGCTTAACGACACCTCGTTTGGTCAGAGGGCCACCGTGAGTCCTGAATCACCAAAGCCACTCACCACTACATCATTGTACTCAAAATCGTTATCTTTGGATAACAATAACATCAACGAATTTAAAAAAAAAGCAAACACTACACAAAATAAAATGAAACCAATCCTCTCTTATCAATCAACTCTCTTATCTTCTCCCAGCCCCTCGCAAAAGAACGCCTTAAACTCAAGCGTTAACTGTCATAACAACGTAATCGCAGAAATCCGAAACTTATGCATCCAACACCCAAAAAAACTTTCACTGTGCTGGGTATACCAAGCCATCAAGGCATACCCGGTAATGGAAATGCTGACGCAGCTGCTACCACTATGACAAACGCTCCGACAATACTACATAACCTTCTGACAAATACCTTCTACGACACGTCAAGAGTACTATTGCAGACAAACAAACCGAGAACTGCCCAAAACACAAATGGACAATATTTGCTCGATTCCGCATTGGTCACACGCAACTGACTCATGAACATCCTTCATCTGGTAGCTCGGCACAACGCTGCTCCTGCGGGGCTATCCTCTCCATCGACCACATCTTAGACATCTGTCCGGATATGGCCAGAAAAATAAAGTCGTTTATAGTCATTAATACAAAACCCTCTGATCTTCTTTTAAAACCAACAACCAAAAACATTCAATCGGTTTACGAATTCCTACGCTCCCTACACTTAACGAGGAAAATCTTAACTGCTTATAAGTAACCATAGAGTAGTAGGCCCTGGTAGCCAGTACCCTAATGTAATTAGATATTTTATTATTTAAGCTAACTTATGTAATAAATAAAAAAAAATAGTTGTTCGGAGAAGTTACATTTATTTTTAACTTAAATAAAATTGAAACAAGGGCGCTGCAGTCGAATGCCCCGACTACAAAATACCCTGTTCATTTGTTCATTTCTGTGCTCATTTATTTGTTTTTGAATTTGAACGTAACCGGTTATTGTAACAGCTATTAAAAGGTCAACCTGAAAGTCGGCCACATTATTTTGTAATTTTAGCAGTTTTAGGTCTAACTAACGTCAAGCTCAATTGTGTCGCTTATAACTCCGGTTTTTTGTACGATATAATCCACGAGGCTCTAACTGAAACATTGTGAATCTGACGGATTTTTAGGTCTAGGATCTGACGGTTTTTTGGGGATAAAAAGGGGGACGGGGGGAATTTTCCAAATCTGAAACAAACTTGATCTGCGTACGGCATACATCTACCTTCATTCATTTGTGGCTCTATCTCATATAGTCTCTGAGATCGACGCGTTCATACAGACAGACGGACAGACGGACATGGCTATATCGACTCAGCTGTTCATGCTAATCAAGAATATATATACTTTATGGGGTCGGAAATGTTTCCTTCTCCCTGTTACATACATTCGCACAACTTCATGACCCCCCTTTTCCCTTTTTCAATGGGAACAGAGTATAATGAGCAGCATAATACTCTTGATTGAGCAAAACCATACGTAGCCTTCATCATTCCTACAATTCAGAAGTGGTGAAATTTAAAAAAAAAAATTGGCAAAAGCTTAGAAGTTAGTAGTTAAAGCAATGGATGAGCTCGATTTCTGCTGGCACCAAGGCAGAGCTCGTGGCAAAACTGAACATGATTCCGGCAGCTAAGCGAGGATTTGGGCCCATGTTGGAGACCGTTGGTGCCATGGAAAATTATGATTTTCCGCCAAACAACAAAGGAGCAGTATGAGTGGCAGCGAACACGAAGTTTCTATCAACGAACAAGGTGGCGCCAAGCAGACAGTCAGAGAGGTGCAAATCGAAAAGCAAGTCGAAATTTACTATTCACAAATTGAAATTGTAAAATGACCAGCTACGCATCAACACCTTTGCTGTACACCCTCAAAAAATGTGTACCCGAATTTGATGGAGAAGGCGACATAGTCTCCCATAATAATCTTTCTACAATTTGAAGGGCATGTTTGGGTACAAGGATTATATTTTGGAGACCACATGCAAACTCGCAATGTGCAGAAAAGTTTGCCATCTAATATCATGACAAGATGGCAAAAGCATGTAACCTTAACATGAGCAAGGAAGAGCTTGTGTAGTAGCTGATCGATGGAATTTCGGATCATCAGATGCGAAACCAGGCATATGAAAAAGTCGTGCTACAAGAAAATTTCGGATTGATTCAAGGTTTTTTCGAATTGATTCATATTGTTGACAGTTCAAGCTTCAATTTAAGCCTAATTAAAGATTTCTAGCACGTCAGCATTATTCTCTACACGTGATTGAAAAAGGGCAAAAACAGGGTTTTTTGAGACTTTGAGACCATTTTTCTCAAAATCTCTACGTGTTAGGTACTTTTGAAGGCCAGATTCGTTTTCAGCGATGAAAATCCTACAAGAATATCCTTGTCTGATCCTTGAATCATTTTGGGTGTCGACCTGTGTAATTGTGTAATACAGAAGTTGTTATCTATGACTAATCAACTAAATTAAAATCTTATTCGATTTTATTCGATTAATGCCCACTCTGGTATTTGGGTACATAGACACAGAGCTTATTCACGAAAGTCGTTTCTTGGACCATTTAAGTAGTTAGGAGGAGCTTCAATTTCAATCGACTCGGCATTCTGAGATGAGATTAGATGAATGTGAATAGTACTTCATTTATTTCATTTAGTGTATTTCGCCAACGAATAAACTTATCTGGCTACTACAAAAAAACTTGCAACTAACAGTAACAATTTAACTACAAAAAGATGTCCCTAAGAAGTCGATTAACAATAATATGGTCGTTATTAAAATCAAACCACATGCCAACTGGAAGATGATTATATGTTAATAGAGCTCTACATATCGGCTCGTTATTGGCATAATTCACTCTATGAGTTGCCACTCTAAATGGGACCAAGTCACGCAAAGATCTGGCGGCAACATTAAATGGAATCTTGTCCAGTAGCATAGGACAATTAATATTTCCGACTACGTCATTTAAAAAAAACTAAAGATGCAATTGTCCTTCTATCCTCAAAGGTTGATATTTGCAAGAGGCGACATCTACTCAGATACGGTGGAAAAGGATCCGAAAAATTTAAATGGGCAAGTGCAAATTTAAGGAAGCGTTTCTGTATATGCTTAAGCTTGTTTATTCCAGAGCGGTGGGAAGAAGAGAAGGCGTTACTTAAACAGCGAGCATTGCCATACACCAAATGACGATGCCGGCTGCTGCGAACTATGACGCCATAGGCGCCATTCAAAGGGGGTTTTTTGAAATGGGCGATGTTGCACCCGGAACTCCCTGAACTGGTAAAGATGTCCGTGTTTACGCGTCAGCTAGCAAATTAATAGCCCTAACTTCAGTTTCTGGCCGTGGTCTATGGACAAACCGGGCCACCTTAACCGATAGCGGCCAAAACTCTTTGCTGAACACCGAAGAGAAAAGCGGCTCAGGAACTCCCAGCTTAAAATTGACAAATTTTAATAAGTTGACATCAGCGTCCGGTTTAACCAGCTTGGCACAGGATAAATCTTTACCAGGGACATTAAGTTTGCGGGCTACGAAGGCAATCACAACAACCGGCTCAGTCAAAGGAGGGAATTTGCCGGCATGAATGTATTTATTGCTGGGCAAAACATTTACATCATCACAGCTGGCAGCTACACCAACAAAGCGCTTGTTGTTATTGACGCGCCTCTTTTTCGTCTTTCGTCTAACTGTGACAAAGTTATCAGCTTCCGAGCAAGAAGATGCAGCAGCAGCAGCCAAAGATAAGAGATGTCCATCTGAGAAGTCAGTTCCTGCAGCAGGTTGATGCTGGAGCTGACTATGAGCAAATATGGAATTCGTGGTTGCTTTAGCTTTCTCTTTATTCGTAGCAGAAGCAACGGCAGAAGAAGAATGAAGTTCGTGGGAAGGGTCTATCACCGGGCCAGGCTGCAGCTGAAGTCGATTATCAGCAGGCTTGGGATTACGAGCAGCATTGACATTCTCTCTATTAGGACGCTCAGCTGGCTTGGGAATACTCTTAACAGTGTTTGATTTAAGGGAATTGTTTATTGTATTTTTTAAGCTTTCTTATAAATTTTCCAGGTTGCGAATTTTAACTTTAAGGTCGTCAATAACAGAATGAGAATCATTTGCCACAACACAATAGTCACATTGCCAAATTAAGTTAGGAGAGTTAATTAATTGCTTAATGGCATCTGCTCGGAGTTCGATACAGGGCAAATAGAAAACACGACGGCACAATGAAGAGCAACGCAAAGTATCGAAGCTGCGAAGCCGAAACTTCGTTTTTCCATTCAGCGCAGGTAGAAATAGACACGATCGCGAAATAATGCAATAGGCACGTCCGAACGCAATGACTGCTGGACTGCGAATGTAGAAGGCTGGTGACTTCTCTCTCTTATCTCTAATCTTTTCCAGTATGCAGAAGGCCGCGACAAGTGAACACTACAGAGAGCGCATTGTTCTTTTTTAGGCACATTGCATCTTTAAAGATTAAAAAGCTTTCTTTTGACAACTGCTCATTTATGTAGATCGGCACGTCAGAATTAATATTCATCAGTTGCAATGTTAGTTCGACGTTTGTCTGCCTCCGATACTTACCCAACGCTCCTAAAAGTAATATTTTTTTCATGTGTGGTTTCCATATTTATAATAATTACAGGGTCAACAGTGGAGTTTTGTGTTTTTCTGGCCCTGAAAATATACTTGCTTGACTCTCGGCGCCAGCATATCAAAGGGAAGACCATGCATTCGCAAGTCAAACACTAGCGTTAATTCCGTTCTTCTATGTCGCCAAATTTGCCCGTCATGCGTCCACCTGTTCCTTCAGACTTCGCAGCTCACCAACCTCCTGATCCAGCTAAGCCACACGGGCACTGATATGTTTTTTCAGTTGACATCCCATTAATGTTCTTCTGAAACAACTTCAGCATGCGCTTCTTAACTTCGCCCACAATGGGTTTTATTAGTTCAGCCTGCTCCTCAAACCGACTGCTAAGAAGCTAAAGAAAGATAGCCGATGAAGCGTCAGCAGATGCATCAGAAGCTCGGTCTCGCGTTAGGCCAGCCCCAGCGTTGTCCTTCACCCGCTTGCCTTTAAGTAGTCTCATATTTTTAGTTTGTTTGATTTTCTTTTGTGCTTATAATTTAGTGAGTATGTTTTTGTTGTGCGGAATTGAGTTGCCGTTATGTTTGTTAAGTTGAGTGAAGTGATTTGTTTTGTTTATGCTTTGCGCTCTTCGTAGCGAGATCAAAACCCACAAGCATCTCTCTGTTTCTTGTTGCCGTGTTGAGTTGAGTGGGCACTTAGATCACTCACACATAAAGACACATGCAATATTAATATAAGCTATTTGTTTAATTTTCGTGGCTATTATGGCTATCCCGGCAATGACCAATGCAGCATTTTCCGATACCGTACGAAATGCAGAAGAAACCCTGAGCGAATTTAGACGGTACGCCTCACATACGTCTTTTATGAAGCTAGAGAGCTCCATGGAACGGTGCCAGATCGGCAAGGCTAGTTAGCGGGCTACACTAACACCGATCTAACCGATCTAGCTGCTTAACAGCGAGCTGTTAGCGCGCAGACGGCGGTTAAACTTAATTTAACGGCCCTACTTTTTTTTAAATTCAAATTCGAATTTAAGTTTGCAGTTAATTTTAACTTTATAAGGAGGAAAAGTGCAAAGGTCATGGAACTGACTAACTGCCAACCCTTCCGCTGCGGCGGCGCACATTAACAGGGCTCTGGCGACCGGGTCGGAGCGGTATAGCTCCCAACGGTAAAAAGTCAGAGGGAAACTTTTGGCCACCGCAGGACTCCTTATAGAGAAAAAATTTTTAAATAGGCGGAAGAAACAAACGCACGAGCCCATGGCCGAGCCCCATGGGGCGGCCTTAGCTGATGCTATTCCACTGGTAGGAGCAAGTGGCGATAAGGCGCACCTTGTAGCGTTTGCCAAATCTAGGAAGATGCCCTCCCACGGATGAGCATACGCCCTTATCGGCGCCTTCGAAAGTCTCTGAGTGAGAGCCCTACAAGTCCTCAGAGAAAAACTCCCCCGAAGAAGCCAAGGCCAAACCCTAGTCAGCTTCTAAATGAGCTAGATAGCATTCTGAGCGAGATATTATTCATGGTTGAGGACAAGAGGCCGGCGGTCCGCCACATCAACCTGGATATGAAGAAAATGCTCAAGCGGATGAAGGGAATCCAGCAGGAAGTTTATGCACACTTCCAAGAGGATTCGCATCATGTTTCTTCGCCGAAGGTGTGCTTCAAGTGCAAGGCAGTGTTGCAGGCAGAAGGATGCGCGCAAGTGGAGACCGCTGTGCAAACGTCACCCACAGCAGAGAACAGCAATGGTATATGTACTGAAAAAGCTTCGCAAACGTCGCCAGTCAGTACCCATATCAGAGCAAAAGAGCCGGAAGTCGAGGCGCAAACCCAGCCACATCCTCAGATTGCCGATTCCGAGAGTTGCAGTACTGTGGATGGCCAGAGAGCACCGAAATCGAATGCAAGGAAGGTGGAAGAGAGTGAGGCGACAGGAAGAAGCGCTAAGCAGACTGGGAAGTCAGGTTATGGGTGGCAAAAGGTCGGACCCCATCCGAAACCTAAGCCGAAGCCCAAGCAGGCGCCTAGACCAAGGCTTAAGCCACAGGTGACAAAACCTGATGCGCTCATAATCCGCCCAAAGGGAGAAGCTACATATAGCGAGATCCTGAAAATGGTCACTCGCCGCCAGGACGACAAGCTGTGTGGTGTAGGTGTTTGTGTCAACAAAATACGACGTACGGCCAACGACTGTCTGCTGTTGGAGCTAAGCGGAACAGGTCTGGAGAACACGGAAGCTCTAAGGGAGGAGGTGCAACAGGTTCTTGGAGAAAATGCGGAAGCACGAGCCCTTATACCGGAGACGCTCTTGGAGATAAGAGATTTGGACGAATTGGTCACATCGGAAGACGTGTTGGACGCTCTCACTGCCCAAACTGGGGTGGCGAAAGAGTCATGCTCTGTAAAAACCCTCCGAGCTTCCTTCGCTGGGACCCAGACTGCTCTTGTGAGGGTTCCCAGTAGGTTAACGGATCAGCTTCTACGGGTAGAGATGCTTAAGGTGGGATGGACTAGGTGCCGGGTCAGAGAGAAAGACACAGGCGGACCACAAAGGTGCTATCGCTGTCTTTAGATGGGGCACATTGCAAAAAACTGCAAAAGTGCCATAGACCGGAGTGCTTGTTGCCTTAGATGTGGTGCGACTGGTCACAAAGCTGCCACTTGCAGGAACACCCCAACATGTTTCCTGTGTCGAGACAGAGGCATGACAGCGCTGAACCATCAAGCTGGCTCTAACAGATGCCCACTAATGATGCCCGAGGGCCCTAAAAAACACTCACGATGCAACTAATTCAGCTAAACCTGAATCACTGCGTGGCCGCGCATGATCTTCTTGCGCAGACTGTGCACGAGCACGGCATAGACCTGGCCATTCTTAGCGAACCGTACAAACCATACTCAGTTGGCGAGTGGGCACCTGACCTTTCTGGCAAAGCAGCGATTTGGATATGCGGAAGTACTTCCCTGCATCTACAACAGGTATTCGCAGCAGAGGGCTTCGTCAGAGCAAAAGTAGGAGACCTGTGGGTGTATAGCTGCTATCTTGCACCTAGTCTGGGGCATACAGAATTTGAAGCCATCTTGGACGACTTGGTTCGCGACGCTAGAGATCGCAGCAGGGTCGTTATTGCCGGCGACTTTAATGCTTGGTCCGGGAATGGGGGAGCTGCAGGACAAATCCCAGGGGACGAGCCTTATTAGAAGCGTTTGCGGTGCTCGACGTGTCGCTTCTGAACGTCGGCTCATAGAACACCTTCAGTAGAGGCGGTATTGGATCAGTGATCGACCTGACTTTTGTCAGCAGCTCGCTCCTCCCATCAGCCACATGGAAAATTAGCCAGGTGTACACAGCGAGCGACCATGAGGCCATCATCTGCACAGTCGGCGACAGGAACACCGGACCAACTAGGGCGCCTCTGCACAAAGCCTTCTGTGCGAGGTCCCTCTGCAGAGAAAATGCGGTCACGGAGCTGACAAAAATTCGGGTTTCTGGAAGTGCACAGAATATGGCGGATCAATTGGCAGATCACCTGGAGACGGCTTGCAATGCAAGTATGACTCAGCGCAAGTCCTACAAGCGTCACCACACGCCGACTTATTGGTGGAACGACAGCATCGCTGATGCTCGTCGTCTATGTCTTCGGGCAAGAAGACTAAGTCAGCGATCGCGTCGTAGCGAGTCTTTTCAGCAACTCCATACGCTGTACCGAGAGAGAAGAAGGGAACTCAAGACACTAATTAAGCAGAGCAAACGGGAGTGCTTCTTGGACCTTTGTGACACTGCGGAGAATGACCCATGGGGCAGAGCCTATAAATCCGTAGTCAAGCGCCTATATGCAGGTAGACTACCGGGGCCTACGGATCCGGAAGCACTTAAAAGTATAGTGGAGACCCTATTTCCATTCAGGCCTGACGCCTTAAGCAATGCGCTTGATCTGGGCAGAGGTCCAGCTTCAGGCCACTTCATAGCAGAGGTCACGGCTGAAGAAGTGCATGTGGCAGCAAACAGCATCAAGCCTAAAAAGGCACCCGGACCAGACGCTGTTCCAAACAGCCTGCTGAAGATGGCTTTGACGCTTCGTCCAGAGGTATTTGTCACGCTTTTCAACAAGTGCTTCAGGGAATCGACATTCCCCGATAGATGGAAACTGCAGAGGCTGGTGTTACTCCCGAAGCCTGGCAAGCCCCCAGATTATGCTTCCTCATACAGACCCATCTGCCTGCTGGATACAGTTGGCAAAGTTCTGGAGAAGTTGCTGTGCAATAGGCTTAACGCAGCGGTAGAGGTGGCAGGCGGCCTTCACCAAGCCAGTACGGGTTCAGGAAGGCAAAATCAACCATTGACGCCATCGGCAAAGTGGTGGAAATTGCAAAGGAAGCCATATCTGGAACGCGGTGGCGAGGGGGCAAAAAGGAGTATTGCCTAATTGTGACCCTAGACGTAAAGAACGCGTTCAACACAGCGGACTGGATGAGCATCTTAAACGCACTAGCGTCGTTCAGTATCACGGTATACCTGTATGCCATGATCCGCAGCTACTTCTCGGGCAGGCAGTTGCTATACGAGACAGAGGATGGCATAGAAAGACATGATGTTTCAGCGGGAGTACCTCAGGGCTCAGTTCTAGGGCCTCTTCTATGGAACATCATGTACGACGGCATTCTGCGACTTCCCTTCCCAGCTGGCACCCACATCGTTGGTTACGAGGATGATGTGGCACTGGTTGTTGTGGCCAAAGAGCTTCAGATGGCAGAGTCTGCATGCAGCGCAGGTATAGCCATGGTCTACCGTTGGTTATCATCAGTGGGACTGGAACTGGCAGCGCAAAAAACTGAGGCGGTACTAGTCAGCAGCCGCAAGAGAGTAGAAACGGCTACCATCTACGCGGGCAGGACAGAAGTGGAGTCGAAGCGCGCCATTCGTTACCTCGGTGTCATTATTGACACCAGGCTTTGCTTTCGCGAGCACTTGGAGTACGTGGAAAAGAGGTCCGCAGAGGCATGCAGAGCACTATCGCGCATAATGCCCAATACCCGAGGCCCAAAGCACCAGCGCCGACGTATGCTTATGGGAGTCTGCAAGTCCATAATGCTTTATGCTGCCCCGGTGTGGGCCCACGCATTTGCGGTCCCGAGCTACAGCCGTGGAGTTAAGGCTGTCTACCGCCTGAGTGCAATTCGGGTATGCAGCGCTTTTAGGACTGTGTCGAACGAAGCTGCGTTAGTCATAGCGGGAATGGTGCCACTAGGATACCTGGCAGTGGAATCGGCAACTGTCTACAGTGCCTCGCGTGAGCGGTTGCCAAGGACAGCATACCCCGAGGAGAGAGCGGCAGCAAGAGAGGAAAGACTAAGGAAGTGGCAGAACGCGTGGGACTCATCCTCCAAGGGCCGCTGGTCGTACAGGCTTGTACCCAAAATCAAGCCGTGGTTCGAGAGACCTCATGGAGAAGTAAACTTCTATCTCACCCAATTGCTGAGCGTACATGGGTGCTTCAGAAGCTATCTCCACCGCTTTGGGCATGAAAGCAGCGCCGAGTGCACATGGTGTTGGGGAGGCACACTAGAGGAAGCACATCACGTCCTTTTCGAGTGTGGACGCTTCGAGCAGCAGAGGCTGGCACTCAGGGAGTCTGCAGGCGAGGAAGTTACCACCAGTAACTTCTGCGAGTTGATGGTGTCTAGCGAACGATTCTGGGACGCTACCAGCACTTTCGCAGCCAGTGCCCTAGGGAAACTTCGCAGACTGGAGCGATTGAGAAGGACATAAAGGCTATAAGGCGGTTGGGAGTCCCTGCGAAGCATTACCTAGCGGTCGTCCCGCAGGGGCACACAACTAATTTAGGTAAAGTCTAATATAGTCCTTTTAATGTGATAGGCAGAGTTTAAGTTAAGTTGTAGCAATAAACATGGAATATAAAAAAAAATAAAAATCATCCGCAAAAGCCCACTAAATGCACTCCTGGTGGGAGTTCCATAGAACAGGTGCAAGCACGGGGCCTTGCGGAACACCTGCAGACACCACATGGGTTTTGATACCCTCTGCCGTGGGGTACGTATGGACTCTACCACTGAAGTAAGATCTAATGACTGCCTGGAGGTACTGCGGAACCCCGAATTCACCTAAAGCGCTTTGGATTTGGTTCCAGTCAGCGCCGCCAGAAGTTGATTCTTCCAAATGGTAGGAGAAATGTCTTCTCGCAGCACTTGTTGAAAAAATCTAAAAACTGTGCCAAGTGCTGTGTCATGGTTACTCCTCTATAATGCTTGGAGTGATAACACAAAGGTGTATGGCTAAGTCAGACGAGCGTGTGGGGAAGAGATTTGGTGTGGCCTGTTTATTGGCGTACAGTCTTTTAACGACCATTTGTTAGGTAAGTATTAGGCAGTTCCGAAGGGTCGTAGTCGGCAGAGGATTTAAGGAAGCATCCCAGCTAGGGTTGTCGATATTTTATCGATATATCAATATTTTTGTTTGACGATAAGGGTTATTCCGATATGATATTTTGTGTGCCGATATATCGATATTTTTCAAAACGATATATTTGAAGAAAAACTAAACATCTGTGTTATTCAGGGCTTATATTTTCAAGCCGCTCATCGACTGCAGTTATTTGTAAATTTTCGCCGCCCAAACAGCTGGTTTCATAGCTCAATAGGAAGGGTGCTGAATCGCAGACTCTACCGTTTTATTCGATGGGCGGAATCGAATCCCAGTGGCGACGAAAGGTTTTCAATTGCGGTCTGCATGTGGCTTTGAGTTGAAGACTTGTTTTCTTTTCCTTTTGTTTTGGATCCTAGTCCATTTAAGATTCGGCTCTCTTCCTTGAGTTTGTTCAATGTTTTTTAACTCTGGACACTCGTCGGGATGCTCGGCTTGCTGTGACTGCATCTACTGGTGCTGCTGGGAGCTATCGTTTGGGTCTTTAGATCTCTTATGGGATGACCATTTGCTCTTTGGTGGGTCTTTGGAGTACCCACAGGAACTCCCACCGCCACTGCGTGCACAACGGCCTTAGCCGGGCCAGTAATCGAGGGTCTAATTGGCGTTTCGACACTCGAGGACTTGGTTTTCGTGTTACAGAATAAGACTGTGGCTTTTCGGAGGCTGATACCTTTGCTCAGCTCGTCTCTCATCAGATTGTTTATGACCTTTTGACCCTTAAAAAGAGTACTAAGTCCATCTAGAGTGTCTCCGTTACTTATTTGGGCAACACTGAGGAGGGAAGGTTCGTAATTAGTGGGCTCCTTAATCTTCTGCTTATTTTCTCCCTAACAGCCTAGATGATATAACTGTGCAGAACACAGACTCGTTACTTATTTTACAACTTATTTATTAAATGCCAAGTAAAAACATAAATAAGAAATTAAAAAATATTGTTTAGATCTCAAAAGGACTCGTTAGTTAGCCAATCTATCCACTCCACCACCAGGGCTTCTCTGGTGCTCTCCCACACACACTCACTCTCGGTGGACACCTGTAACTGCACTTATGTTGTTTGTGTAAGCTTAAATAAGAAAATAACAATTAACACAACACTGGCCTCTCTGTGAGGTTTCAGCAACGTTTATGGCTTGGCATATGTTTATTTCCTGCTGTCTAGTCGGTCCAATTGGTTCGTTGGGTATAAACCGAGCTTAGAGGTAAACATATTATTGCTAAACATGGACCGCTGCTGGGCTATCTCAGTTGATAGCAGTTTCACTATTATGGTAGTACGTTCCCATATTAAGATCTGCAAATCAGGACACAGCACATACTTTGGCTTAAATATTCTGGTACATATACATGCTAGCCTTTGCAGCGGCATTCTTACAGTGTGGAGGCGTGCTCTGTCTCCCCACACGACAGCAACGTATGGAGCCTTGGTGTCTCCACCATGAGGGATTTGATATTTATTGAGTTTGTGCTTTCAATGCTCTTAGTACATAGACTTATTAATTATTGCATTAGTCTAGACAGAGCAATCACTAGACTAAACATTTTACACACATATTTATATGAAAGTGTAGCGAAAATAATTTGAGTATTCTAGCGTAATCTAACAGCTAGATTTAGCTTCTAATTTGACGGTGCATATTTGGTTTTTAATTGCGACCAAATTTGTGGCACGTTTCTTATTGTTGTAAGCGAATTGGGCAGCTGATTAAAAAGCGTAACAGCATGCACAAAGAATTGCTTATCTGCGCGTGACAACCAATTTTGTATGTTTTTAGTATTATTGGTTCGTCATGAAGAAGCAAACTCAATCTTGTCATATAAGTAAGTCGGTTCCGTTGTCAATATAATTTATTTAGTGTATTTCGCCAACGAGTAAACTAATCTGGCTACTACAATAAAACTTACAACTAACAGTAACAATTTAACTACAATAAGAAGTCCCTAAGAAGTCGCTTAACAATAATATTGCCGTTTTTAAAGTCGAACCGCATGCAAACTGGAAGACGATTATATGTTAATAGGGCTCTACATATCGGCTCGTTATTGGCATAATTGACACTATGAGTTGCCACTCTAAATGGGACCAAGTCACGCAAAGATCTGGTGGGAACATTAAATGGAATCTTGTCCAGTAGCATAGGACAATTAATATTTCCGACTACAATGTCATTTAAAAAAACTAAAGATGCAATTGTCCTTCTATCCTCAAGGGTAGATATATGCAAGAGGCGACATCTACTCAGATATGGTGGAAAAGGATCGGAAAAATTTAAATGGGCAAGTGCAAATTTAAGGAAGCGTTTCTGTAGACGCTCTAGCCTGTTTATGTGAACGGCAGCAGATGGATTCCAGATAAGAGAAGCATATTCAAGCCTTGAACGCACCAACGCAGAGTACAAACTTAGACGTGTGTAGGGATCATTAAATTGTTTAGAATTGCGCTTTACAAAGCCCAACATTGAATAAGCTTTAGGGAGGATATAGTTTAGATGCTCAGAGAACTAAAATTTGGAGTCAAACACCACCCCCAAATCCATAGCTTCATACTGCAGTCTTATAGCGTGATGACTAATGGAATACGATGTCAGTATCGGCAGCTCGCACTTTCCGTACGTAACAAAGAAGCATTTTGAGAGGTTAAGAGGCAGCAAATTGCGCCCGCACCAGTCAGCAACCGAATTAAGATCGCATTGAAGAATTTCAGTATCCCTGAGGTTTTTAACAGTTCGAAAAATTTTGAAGTCATCAGCATACATTAGATAATGTGAGTTAAGTAGGCAGCCGATATCATTAATGAAAATTGTGAATAGCAATGGTCCCAGTACACTCCCTTGAGGGAGGCCAGATATTGCTATGTAGGGGCCAGAACTTGTGCCATTAATGAGAACTTGATATGATCGACCATCAACATAAGACTCAAACCAATTCAGGATGGAAGAATGAAAGCCAAGCTTGAAGAGCTTGGATAAAAGAGCGCTATGATAGACTTGGTCAAACGCTTTAGAAAAATCTGTGTAGATCACATCGACTTGACAACGATTTTCGAAGATCTGCAGAAATGCAGATATTGCTAAAAACTGTTAAATTCGTTACCGTGGAACGACCTGGAAAAAACCCATGCTGGTTGGGATCTAAATAAGAATTAATAATGAAATTAAGATGTTTTGCGACTATACGTTCAAAGAGCTTAGACATCACTTTTTGAGTCTTTTTTGTGAATAGGGATAACTGAAGCTACCTTCCATTTCCTTATAAATTGACCAACCTTAAGGGACTTAGAGAAAATCATAGTGAGAGGCTCACAAAGCCCACCAACGCAGTTCTTCAGGAGAAAAGAAGAAATTCCATCACTGTCCGGCTTCAAAGAGTCATCAAAGTCATTAATGGCTTCCAAGACATCATCATCCGATATGGGAATAGTCCCTACATTAAATATAGAAGGAATGGAATCAAGAGTGAACTGGTCATCCCAGATACTCTTTGCCTTGAAGTTGCCGCTAAAAAAGGCAGCAAACAGATTCACTATCCCCTCATCAGTATTAGAAGACAGCGAACCGAAGCTCATACTAGATGGGATGGAAGAGGTTGATCTTTTTGAGTTTATAAAACTCCAAAATGACTTTGGATTAGATTTAATCGAGTTTCGACATTAGATATGTACTGCATGTACAAAAACTTATTGAGGAACTCGAATTCACGTTTGTGCAGCCTATATTTCGCCCCATCAGCAGGATCGTGGCTTTTAGTGAAGCGCTTGTAAAATTTATTTCGAAGATTGTTCAATTTTTTTAACCCTTTAGTGTACCATGGCAACTTGTACGAGCCATGCTTCTTGTTTTGAGCATTTTCGATAACGATGCTTAAAATATATTAATAAAGCTATCATAACACGTCTCCAAATTAGCATGCAAAAGGACCGACGACCAATTAACGTTCGAGAGGCAGATTTTAATAGAACTTAGACTTTTTTCATTAAAGTGAAATTCAAATTTAGAAAAATGTTGCACAGAGGGCGCAAACATATAATAATCAATATTAATTAATAAAGAATTGTGATGCCTATCACAAGTGGCAATGGGGAATTCACATCTCCTTAAAGACGAATTAAAATCAGAGCTAACGAAAACTAAATCTAAAATTGTATGCAAAAAGTTAAAAATACTGTTGATCTGGGCTAGGCCCATACTAAATAGATCATCAAAAAGGAGTATTTCATGAGGCTGGTGAACATTACTCTGCACCATAGCCGAAGAATTTTGATCGTGAGTCCAAACATTTGAGCCCACGTTGAAGTCTCCCATAACGCAAAGGTGTTGATGATCATCCAAATGCTGATAAACGTTCAATATGTTTAACAAATGTGCTCTATAAAGATCATAGTCAGAATTTGGTGGT